>VZTU01001720.1:0-22725 GCA_013400835.1 Zapornia atra
GTCACCATCCCTGGATATTTTTATATAGGTAGGGTAGATCAGGTATTAGGGATATGGTTTAGCATAGGACAGGAATGGTTGGACTTGATGATCTTAAAGGTCTTTTCCAACCTTGTAATTCTGTGATTCTTATCTCAACTCCTAAGTGTCTCAATATATATCCCTTCCCCTGTCCAGCTGAAAAGTGGAGTGATAGAGTGACTTTGAGTATCTGGCATCCAGCCAGGGTCAAACCACCCCACTACCCTGTGAGGATGAAATTCTTAGCTTTAAAGATAGGACTTGAGATTAGACCTTAAGATAATTGTATTATGATTGCTATCTGTTTTAATATACTTTTTCTTCTTTCTAAGATGTGATTTGGGAATAAGATGTTTCAAAAACCAACAGTAGCAACCAGCTAGACTTAGAAAACCATCACAGACAGAAGTGCTAGCGATAAAAAAGGCCATTCAATTTAGAATTTCTCCTTTCAGGTTACAAACTTTCAGGTTACAAAATATTAACTTTTCATTTCAAGCTCCATGATATATTGGCTGTTAAAATGCATGTGGGAAAAGCTTGTACATTGTATCTGTAGGCCAATACAAATACCAATATCCTTGTGTAATCAACCATGTAGCCACAGAAAATCTGTGGAGGTGATTCTTCTATGGTGCCTCACCTTCTTGGCTTGTCTTCTCCAGAAGCACACAAACATGTATGAGTACACACATTGTTTCTTCTGGGATGGCAACTGTCTGCTCTCACCCTTCTTTAGCTGACTAAGCAAGAAAAAATGCAGCTACATGATGTGTTTTCCTGCTTCCGACCCTTAATGTACATTTCAGAGAAAGTAACTACATAATTTACACACAAGCTTTTTCCCAAGGCAGAGAGGAGCTCAGATGATGATGCTTTTTGCTATGTCTACAACTAGGGGGGTGGCTGAGGAGAGTCAAGCACATACTTTCTCCAATCCTGAAAATATTTGCACAATCTGAGGATGATTTTCCAGATAACATTCTATGGGGTACATTGACATAATTTTTTCTTTGGAATGAGTGATTTTTTAAAACATTTTAATTATTTTTTTAATTAAGGAAAGTTTGTATATTTCTGCAATAAAATATTTTTTATGCTGCCAATCCTTTATTTTGAAAGATGTATCATCCATAATGAGTTTGTATAGATACATGGTTATGTTTTTTCAAGTCTATACAGTAAAAAAGTTTTATTGTGATGTTATTTACTTCTGAAAAAAATGGTTTCAGATTTAAGTGGCTTCATATCTATTCACGAGGTTATAGCTATGGTACCAACTGAGGAGGTAGACAGCTTCAAAATCTAATGTATTTGTCTCCATGATCATAAAAATTGGAAAATTATTATGATTAGACAATGAAACAAAATGGAGTAGACATTTCTGAGATCAGTTATCTTTTCCATTAAAATAATTCATAAAACCCAACAAAAGAAAATAACCAGAAATTCACTAGATATTACATATCATTTTTTATTGTTTCATCTGTGGTTGATTTCCCTCCTGTCTGGTTGCTGACAAACATACAAGTAAAATAAAAAGGTTTTAATCTCTTCTTCAAAAAACGGAGGATGAAACTCTTTTAGTAGTCTGTTCCTTCAGAACTTAAGGTTGAATGAGTGGTCAGTGAGGTGGTTTGAGAACCGGCAGAACGTGTTGTGATAAGCAGTGAAGGATCTAGTTGGAGGCCTGTAGCCAGTGGTGTCCCCCAAGGGTCATTACTGGGTCCAGATTTGTTCATCTCATTCATCAATGACTTGGACAAGGGGGACAGAGCGTGCCCTCAGCATGTTTGCTGATGAGACAAAACTGGGAGGAGTGGCTTACACACCAGAAAGCTGCACTGCCGTT
Source organism: Zapornia atra (assembly GCA_013400835.1). Classification (NCBI taxonomy): domain Eukaryota; kingdom Metazoa; phylum Chordata; class Aves; order Gruiformes; family Rallidae; genus Zapornia; species Zapornia atra. The sequence continues at coordinate 1,874 of VZTU01001720.1, forward strand.
CATCAAGTTCTTGAGAGAAAAGAGAATTTGTCAAAGAGGAACTAAATTCATTTCACCAAGGGAAAGTGTAGGGTCCTGCACCTAGGGAGGAAGCACCACAGGCGTTAGTAGAGGTTAATGGTTGATTTTCTGGGAAGCAGGTTTGCGGAGAAAGACCCCTGAGTCCTGGTAGACAAAAAGTTCTTCATGACCCAGCAATATGCCCTTGCATCCAAGAAGGCCAATGGTATCCTGGGGTGCATTAAGGAGACTGAGGCCAGAAGCTCGAGGGAGATTATGCCATCTGACTGATTGAGTACTAGAGTCAGCATATAAGAAATTATAGTAAAGACAGTGAAATAAAGGGGAAAACTCTCTCTTTATGGCAGCAAGCCACTGTAATAACTCAGACCACCTGTACCAGCATTATGCCAGAAGTGTTGAGGCAGCATCCAGGACCATTCTCACAGCTGGGGGAACCCACTATGTGACAGTACCAGAATAAGGTCCCCGAGTTCTCTCTCTCCATGCAGTTGGTAACATTATTGACTATTTTCAGAACAGCGTGTGGACCCTGGAGCAGAGTCACATGCACACAGGCTATCACTGAGGAGGTTAGCAGCCTGATAGAGACCAAGTATAGCACTACACTTTAGGTGCCTATTTGGCTACAACATAAACACCATTCTGTATGAACTTCAAATCTGTTCCCTTCTTAGCAGGTAGAGAAGGGCAAAAGAACAGACAGTTTCTTTCCTCTGGAGCTCAATATTTCAGAGATTTTCCTGAGCAATAGAAGACTGGAGTACAACTTTCTGATGCTGGTAAATACAGGCAAATAACTTCAAGATAAGAGACTGAAGAGACCCATCTCAGAAGAACTGAGATGGGCATCTACCAGACATGGGCACTAGCAAGAGCTCAAGTGCTGAACTGAAACAGGAAGAGAAATCCACTTTCACACAGGTGTCCCCATTTTCAGGTCAGTCCCAACCACAGTTTTCGAAGTGTCCATCTTTCTTGTCCATGTTCGTCTTTCAATAACTAGAAGGTAGGAATATAATTTACAGCTCAGTCATTCTCAAATTCTCCAAGTTCTTGTGTTTTTGCTGAGATTCTGCAATGCCTCATCTACTGTCATTTAAATATACATGGGATTTGGGTATTTTGTACCTTTCTAAACAGGTAAAAATTGCTTTATCTTCATCTTAGAAACAAAATTACTAAGTTTTATGTAAAAAGATAATAAAACCCTAACAAAGGACTTGAAGCTATCTTTCTGATGGGGTAATTTAAACTCCACTTAGTCTTCAATAAAAACAAAATGGCACACCATAACCATTCACTGCATGTACTTTAACACAATTAGCAGTCTGAGTGCTTTGATGACATTATGGAATGTGTTAACATGGAGGCTGAATTTCATTTTACAGAGGAACAGTGATATATCTAATATTTTGGGGGCCACTGTAAAAGATTTAATGTTACTTCTATATGCATTTATAAAAGTATTATTTTGGTCATTAATAAGAGCTAAAATTGCACACCTTGTTGTTACTTCTTTTTTTTTTTAATAAATAAGATAAACTAAATACCTTTCAGATGAGGTAGTTCAGTATAGATGCACACAATTAACCAATTAAAATAAGTTTGTGTCAACTATGGAGGACAAAATTTACACTATGCAAAAATCACTTCATGGCAATGGGTTTACAGTAAAGCAGAATATATTCAGCCTTCATAAACTTACTTACACTTTTGGGTAATCAGTCTAGATGTTTTTAATAACTTTTCCTTTTTACAGAAAATATTAAATGGATCAGCTTTATAGTACTAGAACATTTCTTCTTTCTGAGATTAGATTGCAAACCCCTTGTCCAACCACGTCAGTAATAATGAGAGAAAAAGATAAATATGAAACTACAATGACAAGGAAAACAAACAGAAACTAAATACCTCTCACATCTTGCCTCAGTTCTTTGTAGGCAAACTCTAAGTGATGAATATTCTTAAATCGCTATTTTTTTTAATAAGTTCCATTTTTAAAAATGGTTTATTTTAAAGAAAAAAAAAGTCTTAGGCATCTTTAGTAACATCAGGAATAATATAGTTCATTGTCACTACTTTCCAAAAAAGAAAAATAACTGAAACAGAAAATGCTTTAATGAGGTATAAACATGTGCATGTATAAAATTTGATGGACTAATTGCAATAGCTACTTATGTGCTTATATTGGGCTGAACTTTCTCCTTGAGGCAATAGGTACAGCCCTGATGGCTTCAATAGAATTGTGAATGCTCTACCCATGCGCTTCAGCACATATATTTTCAAGAAACTGGAATAATTTTCAAAAGGATAATTGGGTCAAGAGTTGGTGAGGGGGGATGCAAGCATACGTGTCGGATGCATTCTTTTTCTAGGTAGTTCCAGAAGTGGGGATGTTGCCTTCAAATGGCGTGGCGACCTGGTTCAGGAACAGTGCTACGGCCACGTCCAGGCCGTTCGGACCATCAGCTCACAGACACCAATGTGGTGGACGGCAAATGGCGTTTATTGGCGGGCAGACACGGGCTTATATAGGTATGGTTTTACCACGTGACTTCCGTCTGCTTCCGTCGTAAACCAAACGCTATAGGCTGTCAGGAGAGGGGGCCCTACCTCTCCGTACAACGCGGCATCTTCCGATCGCCAAACCCTAACTACCGTAACGCGGCACCTACTGACCACCAAGCTGACTGCAACATGGGGAAGATCCTCTTTTTGGAGTTGAGGGGTGTCTTCACCTTTACAGAGATAAAGATTGTAGTAGTCAGCATATGTTGGTTTAGAATTTCTTATGAACAGATCTTTTGCAAACATATACAGAATAAAGACATAGTAATGTGATGTATAACAAAGTTAAAAGCAGTTAACAGCTATCCTTATTTCTTTTTCATTATGCCAGTTTTTAACTTTGTTTACAAATTATTATCCCAAGAAAAAATAGCATAACTATGTACATGTCTTTTTAATTCTTCTCCTTTTTTTTTTTTTCCAAAACAATCAATTTATTTTCCAAATCAAGTAGGGTTACAGCCAGCTTTATTGTGTAAGAATTAAATCTGTGATGGCCCAAATGTGGATGTTGTGTTCTCCTGGGAGAAGGAGGAGAAAGAGGAAAATGCCTTTCTGAATGATGTTGGGAGAAGCCACCTGGTGGCTTCCAGAAGTCTAAGAAAAGTACTAGGGGCTTGGTCAAATGCTGCATGGTGAATGGGAGTGAGGGAATATGATTCCTTTGGGCTCTGAGAAAAGTGATTAACAGTAAAGTTTGGCCTCTTGCTCTTGCTTCTTCTCCATCTCCAGCGGCCCAGGAGCTAGATACTTGCTGATAAATCTCAATCCTGTTACTTCATACTGGAGTAAAAGCCCCCCCTATTCCTCCCACTCATGTATTCTTTATTAATTTTGTTTTATCCTTATTTCTGGCTACTGAAAAAAGAAGGACAATGAGGAACAGGCCAGTCCTTGGTTTGTAAGTAGTAGGAAGAAGACTAGGCTAGATAGACTAGACCTTGACCACTGTGAGGGAGCACCTGCTGAAGAGAAAAATCCAGCAGCCTCTTTAGCAGGAACATGATTATGTGTAGAAAAGCAGTACAAGTTGAATCAGTCTATCCCCCCCTCCTCTGGCATAGGCAAAGGTTTTCTCTCCTGTGCTTTGCCCAAACTCTGCCAAATATCTGTTGTCAGCTATTACTTAATACTAAAGAGCAGAAGTTCTATTTTTGTTGTTTCTCTAGAGGAAAGAGGACGGTTCAGCTTTTTAATGAGCTAAGGCTTCAACACTTGAAAAAATACTTTCTCATGTTGCTTATCTAGTGTTTTCATCATTTGAAAATTTAAGAAGCAAAAAAAAAAATTTACATCTACAGAAGAGAAAAAAATATGCACTTTTTAAATAATGTCTTCCTGCTTACAAAATATTCTAGATTTAACTCATAGGAAAAAAGTTTTCAACATTTCACAGAATGGAAAAATTAAAATCTAAGATGATTTGTTCAAGGCCATAAAAAGGTCTCTGTCAAATACATGATTAACAGTGGATATTCTTGAAAATTATTCATGTAAGCAAAGCATTCCACGCTTGAGAATGTCTGTGGTCTCAATGTCTGCAGATATTTGCAGATATTGCCTAGCAAAAACGAGAATCTTTCCTGACATGGTCATAACATATATCACAATTAGAGAACCATTACTATAAAATAGTAATATGTCAATGTTTCTTGAATAGTCACAAAAAAAGATAATTTCAATTTCCATGTATTAGTAAGTCTAGACCCCAAAGATGCATCCAATCACAAGTTACTACAGGTTATTTAGAAAAGAAGCAGTACAAATTTATAGGTAATTTCTTTAATTTTTAGAAGCTGTAACCATGGTTAGTAATGATTTTTCTACTACACAGCAGATAATTGTGTAAATAGTATTTTTGTAATAAATGGCATATTTAAAAGAGCTCAATATTCTGTGGTCTCTTTGAGATAATATACTGATGAGTACCCAAGGAAAAAAATAATGACACAGTTAATTGTTTTCAACTCTTCCCAGTGTCTCATAAATAACAATACATTCACAGACCTTCGATCAGTAAAATGACTGCATTATCTTCTGAATATCTCCATATCAGTGAACCAATTACTAGTTTAAATTCTCCTTATTTCATCCTTTTTAAAAACAAATTTAAAAATTGTGATGCAGCTGAAATGTTTGCATTTCTAATGTCATATAGATTGTGCCTTTCCAAATATTTTGTGATTCTTGAATGTGATTATGAATGTGTGATTATTCCTTTAATGGGGAGGTATTTGCTACAGGTCTGTGACAGAGTAGATGATAGATTTCTCATGATGGTCCACATCAGTAAAAGTAATGATCAAGACCTGAACATCATGTCCTCCTTCCCTGGGGTTCTAACCCACCACAGTTTCATCCTCTCTCAGCATAGCAGTCAAGACACCACCTTCAAGAAAAAAATAAAAAAAAACACCTTTAAAAAGAAAAGGCCATGAGAAACAGCAAAGAAGCACCATCACATTAGTATTTCTTGTACAGTACTGTCTCTTGAGAAACTTTTAAAGCAATCATTAATTTAATGGAGAGGGGTAATGAATTTTAATAACTTTGGAGCAATGGCAGACAAATCCTCTCCCCTAGACAGTGAGATGTAGAGTCAAAGTTTGAGTTCAAGATGAGAGGATCTCTGCAGGCAGCACTCCAGGCATTGCTTTGTACTGGGAGAAACAAAACCAGCCCATGTGAAAAAGGGTTTAGAAAAAAACCCTGAGCCCTGGGAAGGTAAGGCTACAAAGTGACTGTTAGTAACAAAATCGTTAGGCCTGCTTTCCACTGTTACCTTGTGCTGCTTCTCATGGCTCACCAACTCTTAGCACATGGCTTAGATGCTTCACAGAGACAGGAACAAAACTGCTCCTGCTGGTTTTAGCATTGACACAGCATGTCTTTGAGGACTTAATTCTGCTTGCAAATAAGCTGAACTGTCATCTAACGTTGCAATAATTTGGCTTCTCAGACTTTTTTGTGGTGAAGGAAAAGCAGAGAATCATAGAAAATCTGCTTTTCTTGAAGAGAAAGAACAAATTTCAGTATAGGAAAATGAAGAAAAGAAAATGAGAAGCAGTAGTTGAGGCTGACTTTAGCTTGGGAAGTTGCAGGTAACGGGGAATAGGTAAGGAGTCACTTGAATACATAAAGTATTTAACTACAGAATTAGTGGTTGGAAAATAAAGCATAAAAGAAAAATCTCACTGGCTGAGATGAGAATGACAGCAAAGCACATGGGAAAGGAGCTATGATAATAGTAGCAAGATAATGCTTTCCAAGCCTTAATAAATAATAATTCCTTCAATTGCCCACATCTCGTTTCTTACAAAGTATAGAGTATCACTAATTCTTATTCTTACAACAAAAACAAAGTTTGCCTTTGAAGGCAAGGAAATACATGAGGCAAATGTGATGAAATCCAAAATCAGGCAATAATATGCCACCTTTTTTGTCTTAAAAGGCAAATTAGTGTACGGCTGACTTGTATTCACCACTGTCTGGCCAAAAATATATATTAGGAGAATTGGTTTTACATATGTATTTATATTGTAATTATTGTAATATGTATACTCATATGATCACAATTATAGATATTATTGCAATAATTCTCAATTATTTATGGGAAAAGCCAACCTAAGGCAGTGCTCTGATTATTTTTCTATGTAAGAGCTGCACTTGAGGAGAAAACTAGGAGTTTCTATTGCGATTGTCACAAATAATAGTGTGACAAGCACAGCTCTAATGTCTGAGTGACTGTGGTCTTAAATTAAACTGAAGATTTGACTACCAGCTTGTAAGGGCTATACCTCCTATAACTGTCTTGGAAAAAGGATGTTAGATGCAGGGTAGAAGTTTTGTCTTACAAGATCCTATAAGAACAAGTACACTGGACCTCCTCCCACACTTTGTAGAATAATCATCATCTGAAAGGCACAGTTGGTTTACTCTGTCTTTTACAACTCTGATCTGCCAAATAGATACTGCTTGATAAATTGCATGCCCTTACATGGCTAAGCATGCTCCTATGTCATAGGAATATTAAAACCAAGGAAGATACTATAGTTGTTACAATGGAATACATAGCTGGCTATTTATGCTAGGTCTTATTGCAATATTTCATGTGTACTTTCAAAGATACTCCCATTTCTTCATTACCTGTTTAGATTTAAAGAGTGGCATGCACACTTGTATATGTAAACCTTTATATGAACATATCTATCTATATAAGTTATTGTGTAAATAACTGATTGTTTAAAATATAATTATTTCAGGTCGAGTTTTAAATTTATTTTGATTGCATTTTTTTATTGGTTTAGCTTTGTGGCTGTTGGCATTATGACATAACATTACTGACTAAACCAGATTTTTTTCAAAGTATTGCATACTGTTCATTATTATACACTCACTGAGTTGAATTGGATCCAAGAACACTGCATCGTTTACATGTTCTCAGGATACCTAAGTTATGATTAGAGGGAAAGAAGAAACTCTTTCTCAAACTGGTAGTTTAAAGGCTAGGGGTGGGTTCTTGTTTTGTTTGTTGTTCGGGTTTGGTTTGGGGGGTTTTTTGGGGTGTGTGTGTGGGGGGGGTGTTTTTTAGGTGTGGTGTTCTTTTTTTTCAGTGAGGCCCAAAGAAACTCAATGAAAGAGCATTCAAAGGGCATTTTTTAGCCCTCAAAAGTAATCATTCTGGTTCTATCAGCTTGCATCCCTGCAATTCTTAGACATTTAAGCTTCATACATTTGTGTCTTCTGGGATTTATTTTTTTTTTGGAGGGGGCTGTGTCTCAACTTTTGTGAAGCTTTAGGGTTGCATAAAACTGTGTATTGGGTGATGGAATCATAGAACCATAGAATGTTTTGGGTTGGAAGGGACCTCATGATCATCTAGTTCCAACGCCCCCTGCCATGGGCAGCCACAACTTCACTAGATCAGGTTGCCCAAAGCCCCATCCACCCTGGCCTTGAACACTGTAGGATGGGGTGAATGAAGGCATCAAAACAATCTCTACAAAACCCAGATGTTCAAAATGCAGCATTTCCCCACTTAGTTATGAGTAATTATAGGGTATTCTTTTTTTTTTTTTTCCCCCTGATGAGTCAAACAGCTCTTTTGAAAACAGAAACGAAGCAAACCAATGAACAATATGCAATGATTTAGACTGTCAATTTCATACCTTCACTCGTCAGCAAATAAATTGACAGCCATTTACAGATGAGTTACCACTGAGTTTACAGTCAACCTCTCAGTGTTCTTTCAATGAAAACCTAGGCTTGACATTTTTCATTCACCGAATGACATGTTTCAGCAGGATATCTTTTTCAATATTGCATCTGAGAAAAAATAAAAATTCTTGTATTTACAAACCTGCTGGAACTTTCCACGCAAATATAAAATATTAAGCAGAAAAATTGAGTAATAACTTTTGCTGTATACTGCAGTTTGCTTTTACACACATCTAAACTTCTTTCCCCTCATTTTATACTATTAAGTGAAAGCTGTTGTCTACATCTCCAATACCCTCAATATTAACAATAACTACTTTTTATCTGAAAGGTACAAAGCTCATCTGTGATGCAAATATAACTAATAAGTTATGCATTAATGCAAGAAATAAATTAGAATATTTAGAGGGATTTTAAAATAACTACATAAAATGCATCTATAACAACACATCTGAGTGCAGAAAAGAATGAGAAAAACTTATAGAATATAGGTCTAGAAATCTCCTTCACAACAGTAAAACACAATGCAAATCAACTAATGTCTCAACAGGTGGATTGTATGAGAGCACAAAACCCCAACAGAATTCAAATTTGTTCATCTCTATCCTCAGGCTACTTATTTCTATTATCCTTCCTTTCATTTGCTATCCTTTTGGGCTCTTTCAATTTCAAGTATTATTCATTTGTCTCTCACAACATTTCTTTTTGTATAAGTAGGCTTATGAATTTTATCAATAATATATTGTATAGCTTTATTCTGCCATGGAAAATTTAACAAGACTAGCTCTTTCTTTCACAAATAAAAGCTTGCCAAACTGAAAAGATACACACCAGTAGAGTAGTACATCAAAAACATATGGTCAGATAGAAGTTCCTTTGAGAAAGAATGTGTTAAAAAATATATGCAGAAAGTTTAAAGGTCATGATAATTAGCAGAAACATATGATTCAATAAAGATACATAGACCAAAAAACCCCCAACCAGCCTACCAACCAACCAACCAAAAAAACACATGCACCCTAGAAATCTAAAGCCATAACAGCAAAGCACAGGGAAAAAAAAAACCAGCGAGACAAATGCATGTAATAATCCTCTTGCTTCTGACTAATATAAACTCAAGTTTATTCCTATGTAATAACAAAAAGAGAAAGCTCCTATTCTCTTTTCTAGTTCTCTAAAACCAAGACAAAAGTCAGATCTTTTTTATTGTTGTTTGAAACTTCAGATTCAAAGACAAAACCATATTGCATTAGGAAGTACTGACTGACCTCAAATACACAATGCCATCTCAGTCAGATAATCATTAAAGCCAGCCGAACACCACTTCAGCTCTAGAAGTTAATACAATAGTATTTCTTAATAGTTTCACTCAATTATGATCCTGTACTTGAATCTAGGTTCAAATATCTTTTAAAACATATTTGAGAGGAATTCTTCTGTGATATTGCAGATTTCTAAGATTTTTTAAAGTAGTTCATGTTTACATTTTCAATTTATTTTATTAAGTTATCTGACTTTATTAGGGTTTACAGCCAGGTAGAATTTCTCTTCATTTATAGCCACAGTTAAAGCTCTGTTTTAAACATGTATGTTTCATTATACAGGTAATAAAGGACTTCAGTCTCTCTTAAGGCTAAAGAAAGTTACTGACCCATCAGAGACGATTGGAAAATGGAATTGCTTGACTGTTGTTTTCCTGTAAAACTTAAACCACTTATATTTCCTCAGAAAAAAAAACAACCCACCAACAAAAAACCCAACTAAAAAAAAACCCCAAACTGATACGAAATTGTTATACTATCCATTGGTATAAAAAAAAATCCGATAGGCAGGACATTCCTTGCTTCAAGTGCTTGTAATAATGTTGGTATTAAGCATTATAAAACTTGTTTTGTATATATTGAAATAAAAGGCATAAATAATTGCATCAAATACTACGATTAAAGATCTTTGAGACAATATTGATTAACATGCTAAAGCACTCTATAAGGTCTAGTGAAAAATGAGAAAATACTTCTTTTCTAGGGGAGCACTTTGAAATAATAAAAAAGCTCTTCTGTAATAAAACACTTTAAGAATAAAATTTACCATTAAGCTTTAGATGTGATTTAATCCTTGAAAAACAATTTAAAATGTACTCTGACCAATGATGCATAGCGAAGATATTGCTAGCTAGGAGATGGAGGCCAGGTAGGCCATGTGGAGCCTGACTGAGCTGCTTATTAACTGTCAGGAAAGACCCATCCTACAAAAACATCATACCTGTTAGATATTATAAGTGGATTTCCCCTTATGTCTTTGTATGATACCTGCAGCTTCCCTTTTTTTATGCTGTTAGACGTTCCTAGCTCATTAGAAGTCTTAGGCAGAAGGTTGATGGTCATGGAAGGAGCAGATTCAAATACTAACTTTTGGGAGTAATTGCACAACCGTTGAGCTCTCAAAAGACCGAGAGGTGCCGTCAGCAGGTGGATATGAATGTTCCTGAAAGGAAACCTGGTTTAAGGACTTCTGAGTAGAATAATAACTTCCAAAATTTGTTTTCCTTTTTTTTTTTTTTTTAAGTTACAGATTTACTTTCGGAACTCCAAACTGTGTGAGAGTGGTGAGTATTTTTGTAGCGTGGTTGAAACCAATCAGGCTGCTGAAAATAAGTACTTGGAGTCTTCTTCTGACTTAGTTTTGGTCTAATTTAGAAAAATTATACAAGACATGAATGGTACTTGCATAATTAGTTGTGGTAGGTGCTCAGAAACGGGGTGAAGTAGGGGATGCAAGAGTTCTGTAAAAGAGAATGGAGAAAAGAGATGATTAACAGGAAGAACAGGTGACTGAGAATGTTAAGGGTTATAATCAGAAGATCATTAGATGACCATGTTTACTACTTTAAGGTTTATTTTCAAAATACTTATGTTAATATATTTTATATTTATCAGTGCTTGTACGTAGAGATTATATTACATGCTCAGGACTGCAAAGGACAAATATGGATTTTGACTGTACTCCAGAAAAGGTTGAGAGACTACATCTTTAACAGCTAGAAGCTGCTTATCATCATAAACTTCACATCATGTATATTACTGTCTTTTAATATTTCATTCTCTATCTTGTGCTTAACTACCTTTTGGACCAGAATTATACCAAGCTTTTTGAAAATTTATGTAGGAAGGAAATGATATGACTGGCCTCAGTAAACTCTTACTCAGCTAAGAAACTCAGGTCTTACTGAGTTCTGCGATGCTATAAAAGGAACAGTCTGAGAGTCCTGTCTTTTCTTTGTCATGAAATAAAGGAGGGTTATCTGCTCTCTTCAGTATCCTATTTCCATGAAATTGGTGGGAAAGGTACTCTGTGTCAAAACCGTGTGACTTGGACAAGTGATAACCTCAGAAATTAAAAAGGAATGAAAGACAGAGACATTTATATGTATATTCATAAAAAATTATGACATGTACCACACCTCCTTAGAGAAATAGACTAAGATGTCATTCAACTAAAAAATAAGGATGAAGATATACCTTTATTTTTCCTGCAGAAGGTAAATTGTACTTACACTAAATAGAAGTCTGAATTTCCTGCACTTCCTATATTTGCTTTTGTTAAAATTGGGAAGGAAAATTGAAGTATCCAGTAACCTTGAGAGATCCATAACACTTTGCTTCAGAACTGGTAGGATGATTTGCTTCAGAACTCAATCCAAATAATGTTAATGTGGAATTGTGAATACAAGCATTTCACTGAAGTTTGTTTGATCTGCCAGTGCTCAAATTCCCTACAAATAGTTTTTCCTTCTAGGTCCACACTGTACTTTAGTTAGCTGATGATCTTTTTTTTTCCTCTTCCCAATTATACTCTCTTACTGGACTCCTATGTTTGTAATTCACTATGTGGTTTGATAGGAAAAAAGATTATATGGGATATTTTGGTGTCAGTCAGTGGGGTATGATACGTGCCATTGTAGTTGCTGTAAAAGCTGATTCTTCATTTATATGGGAAAAAATAACAATGGACATAAATTACATATCCACATTCAAGCCTTTCTCTATGCACTATAATATATTGAAACAGAAAGTCCATTTAGTTTTATTTTAATGAACACAAAAATATTGTACTTTATCAGACTATTAATTTCCATAGTCCAACATCTTCAAGCAATGTTTGGGCAGAAACAGCTGATTGAGAGGGAGATTGCTGGAAAGATTTACAGGATAATTTAGGGAAACTGACCCCATGATTCCTGTCCAGTGATGACTGAGTTCAATCTACCATTTATTTTACCTTAATTCTTCATCTTCTTTTGGTTTCAGGAATCTTCTTTAAACAACGCATCACATGTCCTCAATTCCCTAATCTTATAACCAGATTTATTTTCTCTATTTTCTGATTTATAACATGATTCTCTTCCATAATATCATGCATTTTAAAAGTACATTAAAAAACAATAAGATTTTATAAAACTAGTTTTGTTTATTTTTTAGAGAGCAATTATTAGTAAAGTGTAGGAAAGTATTTTGTCTCCCAATATGGAAATCAGCGTCTATTATTTTTATGTGGCATTTTGACAAATAACTAGGCTTTGTAATTATATGCATTAAAACCAGAATGTAGCTGTGAAAAGTGAGATAAAGGTTATTTTTCAAAAACATAAGGAAGGTTTAGCTACAGGCAATATATAATCTTACTTGGTAATTCAAGTATGATGTTGTTTACCTTCTCTTTTGGGTTTTTTTTTCCACCTAAATTGACATATCAGGAATTTTCCTAATTAAATGCATAAATTGGAAAAAAAAACCCACCCAAAACAAAACAAACCTAAACAATAAATATTCTGCTTTCTGAAAGATAAATTAGTCAAGAAAAGACATTTTAATGATGGTAGCCTGACTTTTGAACTATTTGTTTTCTGAAATCCCTATCATAGCACTAAGTGTTCTTGATTTTCTGTTAAATAGTTACTCTAGTCTATTACCAGTTCGGCTAGTATTGAGCATTTTCCAAATCCAACAAATGTCTGCCTGAGAACTGTAGGTATGTAACATAAAGCAGGCCAGACGGGAATGTGCTTGGATTCAGATCTCCACTCACTTACCTTAAAATATCATACTTGGTAGAACTCTTCATGAAACAAATAAAATAAAATTTTGCAGTCCTCCATGAAACCTTTTTTTTGAATAACATGGTGTGATGCCTAAAATTTTAGACCTGTTTACACATGCAAAATCTTGAGAAAAAGAGCTCAGTTCCATTCCAAAAAGCACTTACGAAAATACTGTACATAGTAGCTCAAAACAATAGATTTTCATAGCATATTTTGATTTCATTCAATGCCTCACACCCCACCAGGGCCAGATTATCAATGGATTTGCTTGGATGTGATGGGTTGAAAACCACTATCAATCATATGCTATTAAGCATTTTATTATATTGTCTGTCTTTTCTATGGATGTTCTCTCATTTTGTTTGTAACCTTAGTAAGAACTTTCTACTACTTAAGCTACTTTTTCAATAATTGTTTCACATTCCTTCAATAATCGTTTCAATATTATTATATTATTATTTATTTCAATACAAATCCTTTTGATAATTTAACATTTATTCAATAAATGTTTAACATTCACATGATAATTCAAACCAGACAGGTCTGTCTGTGCCTGGTAGTTTTCCTGAAGGGTCACTGATGTTATGGGGGTTTTATTATTTCTCACTTTTTGGTAAGTCAATTTAGTGAAAACACAAACAATTGCCACTAATGAAGATGTACTTGAACGCACAGTCTGATCAGAATGTGTGTCATGATTCTAATGATAGTGGAGTGCAAACAGTGTAACGATAGGTGGGTTTATCAGACAAAAGGATGAGATAAACTGCAGTTGCCACTCCATAGCCACTTTGAGTCACACGTGTTGTCTTTCACAAAGCCAAAGGGCTGAGATATGCTCCATGGGATTGCCCATAGGCCAAGGTTGTAGTACATCTGAGAGCAGTTACTGCTGTTTTGGCATGCCTTATTCTTGTGTGGTCAACATCATGCCTGGCTGCATGGGAGGAGTGACTCAACCACCTATATCCCTCCCCCTGTGGGTGCTGGGGTGAGGGAAGGTCTGTGACACTAGAAGGGAGGAAGAAGAGGGGGCAGGATCCCTCTGGTGAGCTGAGACAGGTTATTTTTTCTGTATGACTTTAGTAGTTCAATTAAGAAGTGTCTCTTGTCACAGTGGTTTGCTGTCCCTTAATCACTTATACCTACCTTCTGCCCGTAGCAGGGGGAGATCACACACTGAGCCTGCATTTGAGGCCATACCTCCTTTTCCGTTCAGTGGAGTACGTCAGCTTGCAAAGACAGTTCTCAAGACTTCAGGGCAATCCAGACATTTAATAATTCCCCTTGAAGCTTATTGTGTTATGTCTTTATCCAGCATGTGTATGTATTCCTTAATCAAAGTAAGATTTTAATTTTTCGCTTCCTAAATATTCACGTCTTTACAAGATGAGATACCATCACTTCTATTTGCCTTGTTAACTCACAATTTATTGTCCCAAAACTACACTTTCAAAATCAGATTGTACATTTTCTTCTAATCTGCGTGCTAACAAATGTACATGACACTTCTAAAAGGAATGTATGGATGTTTTAGATTTGGATGCACTAGATTTTTGAGATATGTAAATGTTCAAAATTCATGCTGACTGATTATTGCCTAGACCTAGTCTAGATCTAGTGCAACATGTAGTTCAGTAGTACATTATAAATGCTCTTCTGATCTAGTATTAGCATAACGTGGAGATTCTCAGTCCCCTAAGGGATATATAAAGAATAGGTTGATTTCAAAATGATCCTTTTTTTTTTTCTTTTAGAAAAAGATTATTAAATGCTACCAGGTCTTTTGAAACTATGAGAAACAGGATCAATTTAATTTTATTTTTTTAATTTCTGGGATTTATTTTTTTAAAATAGATAAGTATTTTGGTTTGTTCTATTATCATTTTCAGGTTTTGAGTTTTCATTCTTCTCTTTTACTGTCTATCACTTGAGTAAAAACATGTTTTTTTTAAATTTTCATATTTCTAATTATTTTGAATTGGGACTTTTTTCTTATACTTTTGCATTTCCTACTCTACCATTTCAAAACTTGCTCATAGCACAGTAAGTAGCAGCTAGAAAAAATAAAGAAAAAAAAATTAAATTCTACTAATATATTTGAAATGAAAAGCAAAGAAATACTACAACTTTAAAAAATTACAATAGATATAGATTGAAGAAGGTATGAAAGATATGGTTTTAAGTTCTTCACTGCTTTTTTTAATAGATTTTTTTTTTGTCGGCATCTGATTCTAAACTTTGGCACAGATTTGACAAAATAAATGAACTCATGATAACGTTTTTCCATTACAAGATTAGATTTTTCTGTTAAAATTCTCACAACATTATCTGACAATAATTTTAACATATGTATTACCTGCATTATTCACTGTTTCTGTCTTTGGAAAACTGACTTTTTTGACACATATTTTTTAATTTTCCGAAAGAAAGATGGGACAAACTGCTCATAGTAATATCTACTATTTGAGGGGGTTTGGCACATTTTTAACCTGATTTTACTCCTACGTTCCTTCTCACCCAATGCTATATAAGAATACAAGTGAAAGAAGGTACTTAATAGGACAGTTATTTGTTACCACAGGCAAGCTCTGTCAGTGATTAACTCCTGTATAATATTTACAGATAGGACAATCTAACAGAATTTTAATGTCAGTAAGCAACTTCATCTGCAGATTATTTTTTCTTATCCTCTTTGAACCACAGTGATCGTTGCAGGTTGTTCATGACCTTCTCTGGCACATCCATCCACTCCTGTTTACTTATAATTTCATTCCTTCTCATTTCATTCTTTACAAACTGCTCTTAAAATTGAATGCAGCTTTTCAACAGCAGTACTGGGTAGGATGCATCCACTCGTTATAAACATAAGGATTTTTAGAATGGATTCCTACAAATCCTTTGAAATTCTACTTTGTTTATGATGTTACAACCCAATTTTTTCTACTTGTGCAAATGTAACATTTGTATTTCATTCACAGCCATTATGGCAGAGCTTTAACTCACCATGTTTATGAGCTAGTGAGGTCGTACTTCCACTGTGTTTCTGTCAACTCTCTTATATCATTTTTCCATGTTAGTCACAGCTTCCAATTTCTCCTTGTTTGTCCTTCATGCTTCTTGTGTTAGCACGCAGGTGTTTTATTATATTTGATCTATGCTTGAAAGCTTTCTGGGATTGATGTACCGACATCCTTGTGAAATATTCAAAGGTTCTTCTTACTTGTCTACTGCTAAAGAGCCTTTCTCTTTCCTCCTTCTTATCATACTGAAGAATAATATTTACTTAACAAGTGTAATTTAGCTAACTGCTAAATTAGTGACCTGAAACAATCAATTGATCTGAACTTTTGCAGATCTGAACTTAGGTCAAGTGTCAGCTCTTATCACTGCCTAGAGATAGCAAAACACAAATGTATATCACTGATGTGAAAAAAAAAAAAAGAGGAAAGAGTTAGAGATCTTGAGAAGGCTTTTGGAAGTAAGCCACTGCTCTTGCATTGTACAAGATGCACCTTATTCCCTATAGAGTTATAACGCATATTGCTCCGATCCAGCCTGAAATTGCATGAAGGAAAGTAGAGGTATCTCAAATAATCTCACTTATGTAGTGTCCTAGGGTATGCAAGCATAAAATATCACTTACTGAACACCAGCTGGCAGGGACAGGCTTCCCACAGCCCCCTTCCAGTAAGGCTATGGGCAGTCAGTGCTGGACCCTGAGATGCTAGGAGGGGTGGACCCTGCCTTCTTCATGTCCCAGCCACACTTGACATGAACAAAATAGGTATTTCACAGGAGCACTAAAAATTTTGCAAAACAGAAACAGAAATACTTTATTATCAAGTGCCTTCAAAAAACAGAAGCTTTTTTTCACTTAGATTGCAATATAAAGACGAAAAAGTGGGTAACTCCTTTTCCAATAAAAATTACTTGTTAATGAAATAAGCAAAACATCACCATCATACCGTGTGAAAATTAATAATATATAGGGATGGGAACAAAATTTTGGTCACCTTTATAATCTGAAACCTATAGGCAAAAGCAGAAGCCTCCTTCTGCTAGCTAATTTTGCACAGGCAATTACATGTACAAAACCTTCATTGTAGAAATGGCAGCTATCAATCACTAAGACTGTAATCTTGCAAATGCAGCCATGTGGCTATTCCCCATTGAAGTCAGACACCTGCTTATCCCAAGCTAGTCAGAGAGCAGATCAGGAACTTCAGATTGTTCCATTTTTTCTTAGGGGAAAAAGGGAAAATAATTAAAATTATTGTTCTAGATAATGCAAATCAGACTGGCTCATAAAATCAGCAGAAGGACATTTGTTAAAATTATCAGGAAAACAGCTTAAAATTAATGAAAGGAAATGTTTTTTAATGTAATGAATAATTAGACTGTGAAATTTACTGTTAAATGATGTTATTGATGCAAAGACCTGAGCAAGAATATGAAACTTTTTATAGATTGCCCATGAATGAGAGCTGCATGGGCAATAAAAGAAAAGAATACGTAGAAAAAATGAGGTGTTATTGGCTGCCACAGCGCATGTGACGATGCAATGATCATCAGCTATGGTCAAGAAGAATAGCAAATGAACTTTCCTAGATCTCTCTTTTTCCCTTTGTCAGTGAACATCAGGCAGGATTTATGTGCCATTGAGCATCTATTTTTCTCTGCCTTGGTGCATACTCTAGCTAATAAGTTTTAGTTTATAATACCCTTTAAATTCTCATGTTGTAACTCAGCAAATTTAAAACACTCATTCGAAAATTTGAAATGCTGAAACGCTACTCTGAAAACTAAGCATTCATATTAAAATATTTCCTTAGTCAGTAGAGTAAGTGTAATCAGTTGGATAGGAACAGTCCAAAAGGCAGAGAAAAGTAGGCATATTTAAGTACTGTGGTGTTTGCACAAGATTGTCAGATGCTTAGGAGAAAAAAAAAGAAAAAAGGAAACAAGAAAAGCTATCAAGCCACATGATCCCTAAAAGCCTTCCAAAACAATTGTACTGAGGTTTAGGAACAGAGGTTTTCAGTTCAGCCTATAAATCATTTTGATATAATCTAGAAGACCAACAAAGCGATAAAGTTAAAATGAAGTATTTTTATTTCTCAAAGTGAACTTTATCAGAGTGAAACATTAAATTGATTTGAATTTGTCAACAATATTCTTTATGAATTTCCTTGTTTTGCATACTAAGTCTCTGATAAGTTCTACCTTTATCCAAATTCAACTTTTATATCCGCCACCCCCCACCCCCAACCCCCTTTTTTTTTCCTGTCTAATTCTGGCACACTTAGACTACCAAGGGATAGAGTCATGTGATATCACAGAGAAGGAATTGAAGAAAGAGGGGTTTAACTAGTGCTATTTCAGTTGGAAATATCCTTCCTTTTTGCCTTACAGTACTTATATTATTGTCTTCCACTAGGCTTGTTTAGTCTTGTGCAGATTTTTAGGGGGAGAGGGAAAGATAGAAAGCATCATGTGAGTGATTAGCTGGAGGTAAGAACTAGGAAGAGGATGATGTGACAAAACTATAAAACCAGATCTGTTTCTTAATCTGTTGAAAAAAATAAAATTGTCACATCTTAGTGCTGTGGAACATTTTAGCAAGTCACTCATGTCCATTTTATCTCTGTATGCAGATAGATTTACTCATTAATTCCTGACTGGAAACTGAGTGATACAGTGAAAATTATTATAAGAAACTGCAATTTACTGCCCAAGCTTTACCATGAATATGTAGACAGTTCTCACCCACAGTTAGGTACAGTTTGTGTTGCTGAAAAGCATTGCCTCTTGCTGCAAGTCTGTGCAAAATAGAGCACTAATGAAACAAGCAGAAAGAATAGACATTCTTCTCTTTGTCAGGGGAGTTCACATCTGTGACTCTCCTTCTCTCTCCAACACCACCACCCTGGGTAAACACTAGCAAAATTGAAATATTGATCCAGTATAATATTTTTTTTGTCCCCATTTATCCATGAATCTGGTTATGGACAGGAAATGGACCCATCTGGGAGGGATGCTGTGATTAATGCTGTCCCTGTATAAGGGGCAGATGGCACAACACTAACTGGCTTGATAGATTTGTTAATTCTGCCTCTGCAAGAGGTGGTTTGCCACATTCCTTTTCCATACTTGAGGATAAAAAGAAATCTGCATGCTTAGGGTTTGAGGAACTGTGCCAACTGAATCTGAAAATTAAAGAATCAGCTACTTGTTTGGACCAAAGCAAGAATTACTGGCATGATACCACAGACCTTGCTTTAGAAAAAAATTTTTAAAAAAAAGGATGGAAAATATTCCGCCCTTTATGGAATATGTCTTTTTAGTAGAGAAGTTAAATATTCTGCACCCTCTTGTAGAAAGTGTTGTGATAATTAGGTCTGTATTAATCTTTCTATTCCTTTTTTTTGGCTACTGAACTGGAAAAAAGTTTGGGATCAGACCAATTAGAAATTAAGCAGTTCCATCTTTTTCATTATGATACTAAGTTTTGTGTTATAAGTATGAATCCATGTACATTCTTTTCTTAGGAAGTGAAAAGTATAAGTTGATATCCTCAAGCAGAGACCTAAGGAAGGCATATTTTTTAACATTTAGCTGGTTGACAAAAGAGCCATATCACAACCTTTTCTCTCTGCGTTACCTTCCTATTTCTTTTCTTTATCAGCTAAACTGTTTAACCTTTTTTCTGAAATTCCAAATAGATTTGGAATGACCCAAATTTCATTTTACATTAAATCTAATATTTGTAACACAATAGAATAAATGTATCTCTCTTTAGTGCCAAAAAGAAAGAAAACAGAAGGATTGAATGGGACAATGGTCAAGGCTTGTACTGTACAAATCAACATGATTGTTCATTTCTCCTGGTGTTATCTGAAACTGAATTCTCAAAGCTGACATAGCCTCATCTTACTTATTTTTGATGTGTTTTATATCACACTTATTTTAGATGTGTTTCATATGTCAGAATTGAGCTGGTTATTCAGGGTGACTTATTGGGGAAAGCAAATCTCAAAAGACATACATTTTATTATTATATCCCATTGCTTTGTGATTTTTGTCTCTCTTCCCTATGTTCTACCCCTTTCCACTTAGACTCATAACTCCTTAGCATACATAAGTAACCACCAAGGTTAACAGAGTTCTAAGTAGTTGCAGTTTATTGCACCTGGTGAAATTAAGGAAAGTTACAGGGAATTGAGACACTTCTGCGATCACTACCTCCACTGCACTGACAAGAAAGGATGAGAATTTACAGCAAATCATCTAGCACAGATGGTCTTCCTCACTAGTGCTAATATTGGAGTCTGTTTTTTGTCTGGGTGGAAGCAAAGGTGGGCTTCCCAAAACAGCAGGAGGTATGTGTACACACCCATGTAGACCACAGATGTGCCACTGGGAAATCAATGAAAACTAATTAGTTGGATTTCCCTATCTAGTGTTTGAAAGGCTGACTTTTTAATTGTGTTTTATGCTGTCAATACTGCTCTGAGAGAAGCAGAATTGCCTAGCCTTTAAAGAGTTGGTTTGACTCTCAAACTATATGAAAGCAGGTCATAGGTAGTACGATATCCATATTATTAGTTTCAGCTAAATGCTAACACAATATTTCAAGGCATCTATGTGTCTTTTATTTTTTACCTTTGTAAGAGTATGAATGCAAATCATAGAATCATAGAATCATAGAATGGTCTGGGTTGGAAGGGACCCCATGGATCATAGAGCTCCAACCCCCCTGCCACAGGCAGGGCCACCAACCTCCAGGTCTGGATCTACACAACATTGCCCAGGGCCCCATCCAACCTGACCTTGAACACTTCCAGGGATGGGGCATCCACTACTTCTCTGGGCAGCCAGTTCTAGCACCTCACCACTCATTCTGTAAAAAACTTCCCCCTAATATCTAATCTAAACCTTCCTT
>VZTU01001720.1:23803-42630 GCA_013400835.1 Zapornia atra
TCAAATATGATGGAGAGCGGCTCGGCAGCCACATCAGCCAGCTCCTTCAGGACCCTGGGATGCATGTCATCTGGCCCTATAGACTTGTAGACATTCAGTCTCATGAGGCGGTCTCGGACTTGCCTTATCTTCAGGTGACATAAAAGATTCCAAGGGGAACAGTGATACTCAGCTGAGTATATACACCATGTCTTTGTCTATGATGAAATAGATACTGTGGAGGATTTAAGAAAACATTTGTGTCACTTTAGACTTCGTTTAAAATGAAGGCATTGTTGTCTCTTCAACTCTCATAGCAATAAATTTTCAAGAGGTGGTTGTCTAGAAATAAGTTTAATCTGAGGTACATATATTGCTACTATTTATCAAGTATTCTTGTCAAATAATTGCTTCATTTGAATTCTTTCTGCATTCATGCAAATAATAGATCATCTTGCAAGCCTTGGCTGGAAATCCATAACACAGGAAGGAAGCAAGATATGCCACTTTTGCTCTGTCTATGCCCATATTAAGTAATTTATTAATGTCCATCTCAGATTAGATTATAAAGAGGGAATGGATTATATGTGGAAAAATCCAAGCTTCATTATTGGCATTTCCACTGGCAAAGAAACTGCAGAAAGTACAATAAGTTTCTAAGCATAAAATTAGTATTCAATAATTGTGTTTTATTTTCCATCCTGTAAATTACATTTGTTTATATAGTAATAACTTCTAGTACATCTCATATATATGAACCTACCTCCCTGCTCCCTTCCACCCCGATTTTGGAACACAATGTATAATTTTATTTAATCTGTAAAGCATCGTCTACTTCTGCCAAAGCTCTACCTGCCAGAAATCAGAAGAGGAAATCTACCTCACTTGTTTCATAAAGCCAAATTGATATATGCAAGTATCTGACATGAATATAATGACAGCAGTCCAATAATCAGATGATAAAATTAAGAAACATTTTCCCTCTCCTGCTGACATGACAGCTTAAAATGTCACAACCTTAGAGGCATTACTCTTGTTTGGATCTTTTAAGTGAGGCAGAATTTTTGGATAGCAGCAACACAAGCCTTCAGCATAAATACTGAGAAGGTCACCTGATATCATACACTGGTATTGCATTACTAGTTGTTTATGTTTTAAAAATTGGCTTATTTTCTTTTAACTATGGTAGAACTTCTTTTGTTGAAGAAAACGGCTGTTCAGTTTAATTAACCAAAATTCCTGCTCAGGTGAACATTTTAGTATTATGCTGTTAATTAAATATTTTCTTCTCTCTGAAGATGTGCTTGACATTCCCAGCCTGGTTCAGAGGAGAGACTGTCCTCTACTACTTAATTGCTTAATGGGAGTCTTCATTGTACCATTGTACCATGTCATACCTGAGGCTGGCATACAAAGCAAAACAACAGGAAATAACGAAGGCACTCTGTACTCTTAGAAGGATGTAGGGATACTATGGTTTAGTTTCTTGAAACTAGAACTCTACTTGAGACCTTTATTGTGAAGTCTTCCAATGATTCAGTTATATCTTGTTGCTGATGTATTTCTGCATCTTCAAGGATCTCTGCTTGATCTTCCAGCAGATTTTAGTTCTGCCAGCTTCCAGCCTCACTAAGCGCCAGTCACTGCCCTTAAACATTGCTGTGTATAATCAGATCTTTAGGGAACATTTCATCTACAAGTGGATTTCCCAGTTCAGTATATACTAATTAACAAGCACAACCTAATCATAGAGAACTTGACCTTGTTGAAATTAGTTCCATTTGCCAAATTCCATTAAGTCAACTTTTTTTAAGTTAAAAGCACACATATGATATCAGAATCGATTATATATTTTCATGGTGAAAGTAACTTTTCCCTCCTGAGGTATTTGATCTTGAATTTTGAATCTTAACAGAAGCCCCACGTATTTTATATATCAATAGGACTGTCTAGCATGGCATTTTCTTTCTTGACAGATTCTTTTAGCAATAGAATTTGTCGTTAAGTGATTTGTTTGTCTTTTCTTCCCTTCCAGGAGTGTTCTGTTAACCTTTGTGTTATTTCCCACATGCATAGTTTAAAATGCTGAACTTTCAAACATAAATGGCAGCAGCAAGACATTCATGTGTCATATGTTCTGCTTATTTCAATAAATTCATGTCATCTGATAAATTTTAATTTTTCAAATGCTTTCTATCTAATATGGTAAGCCATGATGATTTTTAGTGTCTTATTTAAGTGGACAAGTGGATCTATTTAATTTCATCTTGCTTGATTCACTTGTCTAGTGGAGCACAATTGTACTAAGTAAAATATTCATCATGATTGCCAAGATCTTTTCTATAGCAACCATATTTATCTTTAATACAATTAAGAGGGTCAAAGCATTTATTCTTAAATTATATCTTCATAGTATAATAAGAAAAGTTTCATTCCTGCAGTTCTCAATCCTTTCAGCTTTCATGAAAAATAGGTTTGTCCTTCCATATTCCAGGCCAGACAAAAATGTATATCTGCTTTCTGTAAAATAAAGATTTAAAAGATTATTAAATACTTTGTTGGAAAGATTCATTGTGTTAATTCAGAAAACCCTAATGACAGAAGATATATAACTGTAGATATTCAATCATCCTTTACTAATTGGAGTTGAACTCCTATTTCACCATAATTTTTCACATGAACATCCCTCTTTTCCAAGGCAATCAGATACCTCTTGAATGGTGTAATCACTGGATGCCTAATCAATACATTCTTACTTTGATGCACAGTTAGTACAGTCTATCATCAGAATGCTCAATTGACATTTCCAAAGAAATATTACATCTAGATTATATCTTTAAAGAACTAAAAGGTGCTTCTTTGAATGAGAGTTTTAAAATAAGAGGAAAGTATTTTTGGAGTTCACAATGTAAGACAGATATTTCACTAAGCTCTCAGTGTACTTCAGAGGAACTGTATTCTACTAGAAACATGGCATTAAATTGAAAGGGACTGGAAGCTAGTACAAAATGGTTCCTTAGTGGTATGATAAATCCCAGAATCTTTGAATCATTTTAGTTGGAAAAACCCTTTAAAATCATCAAGTCCAACCATTAGCCTAACATTGCCAAGCCCACCAGTACACCATGTCCCAAAATGCCATATCTACATGTATTTTAAATCCCTCCATGCATGGTGAGTCTACCACTTCCCTGGGCACCCTATGGCAGTGCTTGACAACCCTTTCAGTAAAGACAATTTTCCTAATGTCCAACCTAAACATACAGGAGTTTTTTAGTTGACTGCATGCATATGTTGGAGGGGAACAGATTGAGAGTTATGCTATATGTTATTTAGAAATCTTTTCTAAAAGTTTCTAATTTACAAAGCATATTTTGAAAGGTCTTAGAAACAATACTACTGACATAATTTTCCAGTTTCTATCCAACTGCAACAATGTGTGGGGTGAGGAGGAAATCAAACAAGAAAAAGAAATGGAACTTTTTTAGACAGACAAGCTATCAACCTCTCTATTAGAAATGGTGACCAATCCAATATCCACTTCCAGTTCTTACTACAAGGAAGCGGCTGAAGAAGTTCTATGTCACACTTCAGTAACTTGGTCTCTTTGTTCTTCATCTGTAAGTTTTAGGGAAAACAGATATTCTCGATGCCTGAATAATACATGAGAGAGGAATTGATACTCGAGATATCCCAATTTCCCAACTTCTATGAAGTTTTGACCCCTAAATCAACCAAAAAATACAAATATACTAACTTGCAGAGGTAGGAATTTTATAATAATTGAATCTGTGTTATGCAGAGCAAGCCAAATTAAAAACAATATTATGTACAAACAGCATGCAATTACCCATCACACAGACCATGACCAGACACTCCTTTGAAGTGGAGCACCAGATGTATCAGCTGTAATTTGCCAACACCGGAATGCAATGCCAAGCCTTCCAACACTGCACACTTTGTTACTTTCAGATTCTGTTTAGTCTCAGTTTTAGTGTAGGGAAGATCTAGAAAGATGAAATGTTTTGGGGGAAAAAAAGTGGGATTTATTTTTTTCACCCCAATTATGGTCTTGAAAGAAGAGAAGAAAGTAGTGATGCAATAGAGAATATAGGACTTACTTATTGAGAAGCACTAGATGCTGGTTTTTTCAGAATCATTGCAGCCTTTGGCCAAACGTCTGTTACTGCAATATAAATCTAGAGTCTTCTTTTTACTGAAAAATGGAAGCTTATTGATACATGATTACTCAGACTGACAAGACAAACTTGAGGGTCTTTCCACCTTCTTTCTTATTTCTCAAAATCACACAAGTGGAAATTGCTCACCAGTGTTAAAAATGTAACTAATGCAGGAAAAAATAAAGCATAAGAAAAATTACAGAGCTCAGAAGATCTTCTGACTTGAAGAAATGTTTTTGGTTTGTGCATTAGTACTCACATAGCCAAGCATTTCCCAAAACAACCACTGTCACAACTCAAGAAACTGCATGTTTCTATCATATTCTCTTCTGCCTCTTTAGCTGCAATTATGAAACTTTTAAGTATGTTTTTAATGGCTTGGTTGAAGAAATATCCCTTCTATATAATATGTAGGATGTACAATAAAACAATGGCTATTACAAGGAAGCAGCCAAAGTTCTCCATTCAGGGGAGATGGGCACTGTAATCTAATGTGATGTTAAATTAATGATGGGTAAGATAAACATTTTCATGGTGGGATTTGAAAATCCTGCCAAGTTCTTAATGTTCAGAAAAGGCCTGAAAACTTACATCTGCTCTCTTGGGAAGCTGCTATGGCAGTGAATTCTATCCACAGAATATTTAACATTTTTCATTGCTCTTTGATGGCATATGTTCCCTGAGGTAGCTTACATAAGGTATCGTATTTCTAACTTGAATCCAAATTAAGACCAGACATACAGTAATTGCTCTTTGCTGATGTTTTCAGTAATTCATCATGGATGGCATATTAACTTACTCTGATTATATCTTTGGGCAACTAAATGAGGAACACATCTTTGCTGAGAGTCAATACTTTTGTCAAGCCTAAAGGGTTTTTTTATTCTAAATATTGCAGGTTCCTGACCTGAAAATTAGCATTTTGTATAAAAAGACTCAAAAAATGGGGAGAAGGATACCACATACCAGCTGAATGAACAGATGGGTAGGAGGCAATTTTTAGACTCATCATCTGGCTTTGTAGAAAGTGAAAGGGAAAGTTTATGGTTTCTCAAAAAAACACTTGACACAAGTTCTGAAGTTTCCTGGGATGAAAATCTTCAAGCTTTGGATGGATCCTGACTACTCTGGCTCTTCATTGCTCTTGTTGAATTCTACGTAGTAGGAAAAAACACTAACAACTTTTATCCATTTATGTATTTCTTGCTATACTCTAGAAGATAAGCTTCTGTTGCAGATGAATGCATCAAACCTTCTCAGGCTAACACATAATGCTACTGCTTTTTTTTTACTCCTATTGTACATTCTAGATTATGACATCTATATAAAGAAATGCAGGGGGTTTGTTTTTGTTCAGTACAAGTGCAAACCAAATGAAGCAACAAATATGACACTGGCACACAGGAGTGCTTATGTGAGCCAGTGGCTCAGAAATACTTTGGTATTGTATTAATTGGAAAATACTGGGAGAATAGCTTGCTTTTTTCTTGTTATTTTTTAATCTTTCACTTGCTACTAACACACAGGAAAATGTAGCATTGTAGTCATATAAATTTAACAAATTGAGATCTTCTGCCTAGCTTATACCACCTGAATGATTTTAAGACAAGTAAAATGGTTTTCTAAATTATTATTTCAAATTGCCATATTTCTTTGCTTTGTAAACCTACATTTCTTCTGAAGAATGTTTGTCAGATACCATGAGCAGGATTGGTGATTCTTTTTATCCAAAAGCAAGGCAGACCATACCTTCCATGACTAGATATGCATCATGTTATGCATAGCTCATAGTAGCTTATCTCACAAATATAATGACATGTGTTTGGTTACCCAGTTCTACTTACTACACCTCAGTCCAAAGTATTCCAGATGGTTTCCACTAAAGCATAGTTATGGTGTATGCTAACCGTAAGAGTTAATGTGGTACTTTGGCAGATGCCACACTGGCTCTGATTCACTCTTTGTTCTCCATGTTTGTATTTTGCATCTCTTTCTAGGCCAACTCAAAGACTACATTGTATTTGCTGAATGTTAAATGATTTCATACATGTTGTTGTTTGTAGATCTGATTATTTCAGCTTTTGGTACATGAAAGCTTTGAAACTAAAGCTTCACCCCTTTCTGGTGGCTTGGTTTATCCTCATTTTATATTTTGTTGTCTTTTCATTGTTCCTAATTATAGATAATTTGAAAAAAATAAGCACGATTATTGAAGTTTAGTATTAAATAAGCCTATAAATTGATTTTAAAACGTTACAGATGCGTTAAACTTAATGTTGTTGTGGGGTGTTTTATCTACACATTGTATCTGCCTCATTGACTTCTCAGTGTGTCTGCTAATGAACTGCATGGTATTCCAGCAAATCCTGAAGCAGAAACTGGGAGGAGTAACAATCTTCTAAATAAATGTTATTAAAATTATTACATGACATGCTATCCTGAAAAGATGTTAATCTGTTTGGGGATACAGTTAAGATATGGTGGCAAGGGAAATGTCTCAGCAAATGTGAAAGAAGGAAATTTGAACTCGAGAGCTGTTAGAAAATTGATTTGTTACCATTGATCCTAAAAATTTTATCTTCCATTTATATTAAAGGTGGGGAGGAGGGGAAGAAAATCTGGATACTTCCATATTTTATAACTCCCTTGTTTCGATATCTCAATTATTCTTTGGAATATATAGTGCATTTTAAAATACTGAAGTCTGAAAACATTAAGATGTTAAAAAGGTGTGGTTTTATGATTTTTATGATTGCTATTATGAATGTGTGTCTGACACCAAAAAGCTCTGTTCAGTGTGTGTGGTATTATATGGAGTTTTCTGATTTCATTTAGCTATAAAACACGTGTGTAGCACTAAGTCTCCCACCTCCTCTGACTCGAACCTCAGCGCCCTTGGCCTGGATACAGGCAATGTGCCTCAATCAAGCTTATGTGCAGGGTTTGATGATGTTGGAGCTGTGATGCTCTGGCATTCTGAAGGAGCTAGCAGTAGGTAGAAATGCTGATGATCACAAACGTCACGTTTTGTGGCTTTGTGTCCGTCAGAGGGGCCATGCTGGGAAAGCTTGTTGTCCTGCTATGGAACATGACTCCAAACTGCACAGCTTGTTCTGAGTGACCAAACATGGATAGATTTCCCATCATTTTGCAAGCATGCTCAGACTCTACCATGTCCTTCAAGGGGACCTCTACTTAGGCAAGTGCTCCTTGTTTATTAAAAAATGGATGGTGAAAGGGCAGGAGAGCTGGAGTACTTGAATCTCTACTCAGCTGTAAATTTGCTGAGTGGAGTAAAGGGGAAACATCCAGCAGTTTTCCTGTAAAACTTTAGTCTTGGTGAAGGTCACAGTTGAGAAGATGATATAGATAATCACAGTGATCAGAAAAGAAACTTTGATGGATGTTTGGGGTGAGATTTGTATCATTACCCAGGATGGGATTTAGCTCTTCAGCTCTGCAAGGAATTTGTTTTCAACTTGTTAAATTTCTAACATTAAAGGGAAAAAAATTTAACTGGTGCATCCCTCTGTTTTTCCTTGGCCCTTTAAAATGTAGTAAGACACAGTGCTACACCTAGGTAGACAGAGCGTTCCCACTATTTTCTGTGCTAAATAGACTATTGCTATATTGAAGAACTGGTGGGGTCTTTTACACACAAGGTTAACACCATTTCATACATGGCCCAGATCTATAGGGATATATCCCTTTCTGCTCAGCAACCTACTCGGAAAGCTCTAAAGTACCTACATATATGTGTGTTTACAGTTCTACTTTAAGAAGGTCTAAACAGCATTGTTTCTATTAATTTATGTTTTGACTGCAGTTCCTAGTTACCCAGAGTGGTATAAATTGTTGCAACTTTAGTAACTGTAAGTGCGCCATCAAACTCATGCATTTCTTTTACCCTATAAAGAATTTGGCCGTTGCATTAGGTTGTTATAACAACTTACGTTTGAATCTAGTTTTATTGCTTGTGCATTTTCCCCAAGAGGGAAATCACAGCTTGACTCTAAATGTTTATCAGAGACTCTAAGTAGGTTTTGTAGCTCTGTCAATAGATGAATTTCTTATTTAATTCAATTCTGTTGATTATAGTATTCTCTATAAATCATGTCATATAATTAAGAAAGTTTTAGTCTCTAAAAGAGAATAAATATCGATATACTTACAATATTTTTTGGTAGAGTCATAGTTTTATATCAACTGAATTGAATCTTAATTTACAGTGTTTAGGTATTAGGTAATGCATATGTTTCAAGATTAATGTGGTACTTAGCATGTTGTAGCAGATTGCATATGCTTCTAATATTATAAGGAAATATCTTAGGCATGAGTTATTGAAAATTGCTTAGCAAAACTTTGTTAAAAAAACAAACTATAATCTCATGTTTTTCACAAGTGTCATCAAGACAAACATGTTTCCTGCTGATGATAATTTTACATGTGTCCTGTACTGGAAAAATTTTGCCAGAGTGGGTCAGCCTGGTTTATTGACATTTAGGAGAACTAATTATGCAATCATAACTCCAGAGTAAAAGACCAAAGAGTGTGGTCCTACAGTGACCAAAGGCCTGTCACATTGTTGTCAGGAAAAGAATAAAGTAAAATCAATGGACAATTGGTGTGGTTGAAAGATATCATTAGCCAATTACCTATCAGCTTGTGTTACAAAAGATTCCTGTAAACTTTCCTCAGGGAAAAACAATATTTTGGTGACATCTTCACCTGCAGCCTTGGTTAACATTCATGGGTGGCTCAGCTTCTTGCTGCAGAAATGCTGCCTTGACCCACTGGGCTCATCTGCTGCTGATACATACTCTCCTAACTTCTGCTACTCCTTTTACACACTTTTATTCTCTAAGGAAACTGTGGCATCCTGCCTAAACAACAGCTAAGATGCGAGGACGAGAATACCACCTAATGAGGTAAAACACTGCCAAGTGTAAGGTGTTGCACTTGGGCAGGAAGAATCCCAGACATAGATACAGACTGGGAGAAGAGCTTCTTGAGAGTAGCGTTGATGAGAAGGACCTGGGGATTCTGGTGGGTGAGAAACTTAACATGAGCCAGCAGTGTGCTCTTGCAGCTCCAAGGCCAATGGTATCCTGGGCTCCATTAGAAGAGAGGTGGCCAGCAGGGACAGGGAGGTGATT
Source organism: Zapornia atra (assembly GCA_013400835.1). Taxonomy (NCBI): domain Eukaryota; kingdom Metazoa; phylum Chordata; class Aves; order Gruiformes; family Rallidae; genus Zapornia; species Zapornia atra. The sequence goes on from VZTU01001720.1 coordinate 33,120, forward strand.
GTCCCTCTCTATTCTGTCCTCGTGAGGCTCCATCTGGAGTACTGTGTCCAGATCTAGGGCCCACAATACAAGAAAGAAGTGAAACTGTTGGAGAGGGTTCAGAGGAGGGCCACGAGGATGATTAGAGGGCTGGAGCACCTGCCCTACAAAGAAAGGCTGAGGGAGCTGGGCTTGTTCAGCCTGGAGAAGAGAAGGCTGGAGGGGACCTCATTGCAGCCTTCAGTACCTGAAGGGAACTTATAAGCAGGAGGGGATTCAACTTTTTAAAAGGGTAGACAATGGCAGGACAACGGGGAATGGATTAGAACTAAAGGAAGGAAGGTTTAGATTAGATATTAGGGGGAAGTTTTTTACAGAAAGAGTGGTGAGGTGCTAGAACAGGCTGCCCAGAGAAGTAGTGGATGCCCCGTCCCTGGAAGTGTTCAAGGCCAGGTTGGATGGGGCCCTGGGCAACCTTGTGTAGATCCAGGCCTGAGGTTGGTGGCCTTGCCTGTGGCAGGGGGGTTGGAGCTCTATGATCCTTGGGGTCCCTTCCAACCCATGCCATTCTATGATTCTATGATTCTATGACCACCAGAAAAAGTGTTGTGCTGCTGAGTACCAGAAGACAAGCAGACTTTTGGCTCTTTATAATGATGCATACTGGAATGGGACAAGACTTGGAGGGTAGAAGAGACTTGGAGGGTAGAAGAGACTTGGAGTGTACAAGAGGAAGGCAGTTTTATGAGATTTTCACTTTCCATCTCCAACCATGTTTTTAGACCTTCTTGTTTCCTTTGTAAGGGCTCTGAGGGCACTGCGAGTGAGCCCTGCCTGCCTCTACCCCTCCACCCCAGAGTTCCCCCCACCCAGCTCATGGCCCAGGACTTCAGTTCATAACCTTCAGGGCTATCAGCCCCATCCCCAGCAACACCAGAGCAGGACCAGCCTCCAAATCCTCACACCTCAGCCCTGCTTGACCATGGTCCCACAAGTTGGTCCCACCCACAGCCTGACCTGCTTCCTGATGCCCAGGGCTGGGGCTGCCCTAGTGCCTCACCACCTCAGATGCCCTGGTCCTAGCTGGGGCCCTGGGAGGGGACCCAACTGCCAGGCCCTACCTTGCAACCCCCATGGGGAGGCCCCAGGCCATGGGGAACTGCCAGCCTTCACAACACAATGACAGCTTTTCCCTCCTTCCCCAAGACAGTAAATCTGATATGTTATTGCAATTAGACCTATAAATCAAATTATAGAACTTCAGGTGAAAGACCACTATTTCGTTTACAAAACCCAGTATGCAGAAATTTTAAAATGCTGTATATCCTGTGTATTCATTAGCAAATGCACTTTAATTACAGAATCAGAGAAATACCAGTATTTCTGCCAAATTTATTTCTCATTGTACAACATGCCCAGCTGGAGCTTGTGTAGAGGCTCAAAAGCAGCAGATGAGGATGAGGAGCCTGGCTCCTCACACTTTGTTCTCCTGTCCCTAAATGGTTTGCCTCGTGCCTTGAGGAGTAGAGACAGGCAGTGGAAATAGACTCTCATCGGGAAACACACTTAAAACAGCACATGTCCTTCTTCCCAAGGACTACCCTGCCACAAAAAAAAATATATTAGGAGCAAGGGTAATGCCTTGACATGCAGCACTGGGGGATATCTCATCAAGAGAAACCCTCCAGCCGCAGTGAGTTATTGGAAAGGGGAAGTACTTCTTATGGTTGAAAAGGCAAATAAAATACAGGAAAAGGGGTGAAACATTACAGATCCTGTGAGCTGATTTTTCATTATTTTTTTTTCCTTTGCTGTATACATGAGATTTCATCACCATGAATTTCAGAAAATTCTCATATTTGTCTTCGACACACAGTACTGTTTATTGATTCTATCCCTTTTTTTCTACTCTTCCACATTTTATCTTTCTTCCTTTTTATTTTACAATGATAAAATAAAATAAAGAAATGGATAGAAAACCTATTGTGAGTAGTAGTCTGGATACGGATAGCAGCATTCAGCATGCTAACCTACTAAAGCTAAATACAGAACAAAGCTTCTATTTCGGGCTTGTTTAGGGCTTTTTTAGCTGCTTCTGATAAGATGTCCTTTACCCCTTTACCTCTATGATTAGGCTTCTTGGACAACTTGATCTAAAAATGGCTTCTGTGACTAATGCGGAATGCAAAAAATGACAGCATCAGAAACTTTGCATTTGCATAAATTATGATGTCTCCTGTCATGATTTTATTAAGTTTATGATGTCTTTTAAACAATAATTTAATCTTAATGCAATGGTCCCAAGTTTTAATTTAAAGAAGCCATCTCCAGATCTTCTCATGTTTAAAGCTGATGATGAGATAACTGCCTTTATAAATGAATCACCATTGGACCATGACCAACAGTATCTGAACTGAATCCATTAATTCATAGTTCATCTTCAAAAGCAGGTCTGTCATTAACCTTTTTGTCCTCCATTCCTTCTCCTAAATAACTTGCCACATTTTTTATCAAACATGAAGTGCAACAACTTGTACATTTGCAGTCAAGCTTCTGAGGAATCGTTAACTAACTGCTTTCATTGCAGGAAGTTCAACAAAACTTGACACTTTCACCGACAGCTTCAACTACATTTTGATCAGCACTGTTACCCTATATGTGGATATTTCAGATTTAAGTGAAAGACAGACAGACAGATCTCAGAACAGCACATGATCAAGGAGGGGACAGAACTTTCCCATTAAAAGAAAGCTTTAGTCACATTCCCTCTGAGCTTCCAGAATCGTAAACTTATTTTCCTTTGGTGTCCCTCGTGTTCAACACACGCCCTGTTCTCTGCTGCTTCTTTACCCTTCCAACCCTTCTCTGTGACTGTTTATTATCTATCTCATCAATAGATAGTAAAATGGGCTGGGAATGGCAGAGAGCCATAAAAAGAAAAAATAAGTGGCCTTGCATAAAACGTATTCTGGGAAAAACAAAACCAACAAAACACCCACACAGAACAGAGAAGGAAAGTGAAGGGGGAGGGGGAAGATAAAAAAACCCAGAAAAAATAGCAAACTTCTAGGGAAACAAATGAGGCAGTAGGATAGAAATAGAATTAGAGAGTTCTATTAAATAGTCGGAATAAAGAAATACAAATAAATGTTGCGATTTCCCTGTCAGCAAAGTTATAAATCCTATCTGTATTATAAAAGAAAAATAATCAGAGCAGCATTCATACTTGTATTTTATCAGATCAATAACACTTAGATGATTTTTATTTATGTAAGCATTTTATACATGGAAGCAGTTATGAGTGTAGTTATTACTCAGATGACTTGGTGACAGCTGCATAATCATTTCTTGTTATGAATACTTCAGTATTTGATGCTCCATACAAACTTGATTCCAATCCTCTGAGGTACTTTCTCGCTGATAGTCAGAGTACTGATGTAAACACTCAGAGCAATGATCTGTGACTCATTGTCAACCTGGGTGAAATCTTGGCCCCTCTAAAATTGGTAGGGCTGTGAATTGGCAAGAGGTTAGCTGAGCTGTAGCAGCTACCTCTGGAACAAAAAGCAGGATAGCTGTGTTAAGTGTAGTAGTGCTGTGTTTGAAATAATTCCTGTTGAGAGGTGAGCCTATTTAGTACATGCATATCACTGTGCTAATGTAGATATTTCGCCCTAAGACACTAGGTAACATTTCTATATGCCTTCCCACAAATAGCAAGGTGAACCGACTGAGGTGAGAATTAGCACAGGCATTTCCTCTCCTGTCGATGACCTGAGATTTGCTGGTGTTTCCAAAGGCTTTATCATTATCAGCAGAGTCCCACTATTGCAGTGAACCAAGTAAATTATGAGAAAAATGTGTCCTGTGAAAGCATAAGCTATAGTCCAGTGGCATATATTTCAGCATGTACTTATTTGATGCTTCTTGGAAACTCCCAGCTTATTTTTTTACCTCCAGTGCACATTAAGATCTTTTCTCTTTTATTTACTGCATTTGGGTGATGTTTCTAAAGAAAAGGACTCTACTAGCAAGTGGACTTCAATGTTGTAGGGGTACTCCACCTATATTAAAGCAGTCGTCTTTCATAAAAACACCTTATGCATCAGGTTGCAAACTATTGGGACTTGCTGGTATGCAAGGCTATGGAGGGAGCTGTAGCAGCAGGTTCAGAAAGGGCTTAGGTACATTCATAGGCAGCAGTTTCACATAAACATGTGGAGACTAGGTCTGATGGAGATCTGCTTGCTAATGGTCTTATATCCATTTTGGCCAGGCTCCTGTGATCTCCTGAATTAACCTCTTCTGATGCCACTGTCAGAGAATGGAGGTGCAAGATGATGTGCCCCAAGACATTGCTTATGGCCTTTTTTCTTCTATCACTGCAGAGCTGCAGAACTTCTTTTTTAAAAAAAGAAAAAAAAAATCTGTTTATTAGCTCTGTAATCAGCCCCTGTTGTTTTGAGTCCATATATATTCTTTTTTATAAGTTCTTCTCTCTTTTCCAAATTCATCAATATTTAATTTCTCATTCAAAGTATCTAACCCAGAATTCCAAATGCACTGCACCCTTAGAAAGTCCTATCAGAGGAGTAATTTATATTTGTATTATGGTCCTTAGATATTTATTCTTAGTTTATTTCTTTACTCACCTTGCAAAATAAATTGTTGCTGTTTGTGCTGGTGCAAAGTGGCCTTCGGTCCACTTCACAATCCCAAAATTGTGTTCTTGTCTTGATTACAGGTGCAGCGAGTTGAGACAATCTGGTGCTCCCTAACAGTACCCGAAACTCTTGCTGCTTGGATCATAGCCAGATCATCATAGTCTGATCCACAAGGTACCAGAATTACCTGACAAGATGTTTGGCCCAAATGGAAAAAAACACAATCATCTTGTGATGCTATAAATAGTGATCCTATATGAGACCCTTTGAGCTCTCTGTGACTTCAATGGGTTGTGTGACCCAGTGTCTCCCCCTTGACCTGGGATGCCTCTCAGGGTGGATTTCACAAGGATTCAAAGATGGTCTGCTGATAGATGTTGAAGTAGGTAAAGGGTTCAAAGATCACCCACTGACAAGGGAAAAGATTTGTAATTCACTACTGTTCACTAAGAGAAAAAAGTCTTGATCACCGGTTAACTTCTTTATCTGTATCTGCATCTGTATCTGTGTTTGTATCTGTATCTGTATCTCTTTATGTGTGTGTTTATGTGTACATGATTTGATTTAGAAAACTCGTCATAAAACTCGTGTGAACTTTCACTGAATCATTAACTAAGTCGCAAAATTTTCATAGAATAATTTTGATTGGAAAAGACGTTTGACATCAAGTCCAGCCACTAACCTAGCACTGTCAAGTCCACCAATAACCCATGTCTCTAAGTGCTATATCTACACATCTTTTAAATAACTGCAGGGATGGTGACTCAACCACTTCCCTGGGCATCCTGTTCCAGTGCTTGACAACCCTTCTGGTGAATAAATTTCTCCTAATATCCAATGTAAAATTTGATTACAACAAATTCTGTTGGATCACAGTTTTATGGATGATAATGTGTCATTAAATATCATACAATTTGATCTTGTGGTTTACCATAATAGTGTTAATAAATCTCTAATTGACGCTGCTACAAAACTGTGTAAAATCAAGTTGTGACCAATTGGCATAGTCAGCAGGATCCTAAATATCAAGATTTACAACTTGCCCTGCTGAGAAGGACCTGGGTGTCATGGTGGACAAGAAACTTAACATGAGCCAGCAGTGTGCTCTTGCACAGCATAGTTGGCAGGACCCTTAATCACTATTTGAATCACTGTTGTACCACAGGGCCTTTTCTGTGAGGCTAACAAATTTGACAACAGATCCAGTACATACTTGTTTAATTTAGGGTCCCTAAATAACCTTAAGGCTGCCCCCTCCCTGGCAGTGTTCAAGGCCAGGTTGCATGGGGCTTTGGGCAACCTGGTCTAGTGGAGGGTGTCCCTGTCCATGGCATGGGTTTGGAACTAGACGGGCTTTGAGGACCGATCCAACCCAAACCATTTCTGTGGTGCTATGGTTCTATGATTCTAATTATTAATGCGGGAAATCTTGCCACTGAGGACTGCAGGATTTCTTTTAGTCTTCCTGAGGAAAAAAATTTAGTGATTTGGTTTCTGTTGTGAATAACTGGTTGAAAGTGATACTGTACATGTTACAGATAGCAATGCTGTATTGACTATTCTTCTTTTTAGGAAAAACTATTGTAACTGTACAGCACAATCAGGGGCTGTGAAATATCAACCTCAGAAGAGTTTCTGCACTCTTCTCTATATATAGTGTAAAACACCAGGGAACCTTTGTCCTTAGATATGTTCATATTAGCCTAAAAAAAAGAACCTTTGATCATTTTTAGCTTTTGTTTGAATTTCAGTCATTGTTTTAATAGTTTTTTCTAAACTATGTCTAATTTAATCCACACTATGTAACTGAATTATGACTATTTTTTTTTCTTCTTTTAAAATATTGCCCTTCTTAAGTAAAATATTTTCCCAGAAACTTAAGTAGAACTGTAAATACATAATGCATGAAACTGTTGAACAGTGTGAGTAATTTACCTCATAATTATATCTTAATTGTAGGTTATTCATATTAAGTGTTTGTATTGCTTCTAACTTTATGGGTAGTTGAAGGAAGTATTTGTGCTCTTATACGTGGATTTAGCAAAAAAATTTACAAATTTGTTTTCAAGTGTTGCATTTAATGTGAGCAAACCTCATGCTGCATGTCTTTTTTGTACAATGTTATGGATTAGTTTTGTGACAGCTATGACATAAGAATGTACAATTTGAAATTATTGGTAAATATAAATTCAATGTTATTCAAATGCATATTCATATTGGTGACCTCCTTTAAAGACATATACTTTTCCAGACAGAGAACAAAAAATCCATTTTACCAGATTTATTTAGGGGGTGTATGATAATTTGATTTTTTTTTTCTTACTGTAAATTAGAAAAGATTCTTAATTCTTAATGAACAACTCTTGTTCTAATTGGAACTGTATCCTATAGCTCAACTTAATGCAGCTGGATTGATTATATTAAATCCTTACATGGGACATATTTCAGAACAAGTTATCAATGTAAGAATTTATTCAGGAATAGCTGCTATATATTAATAATTATATGGATTTATTAATCTAATTTCTATTATAAGTAAACCAAAACTAGTAGATGTAAAGGTACAAATTGCCAAAAAACTTGGTTTTCTAACAAAATTAGCCCAGGTTTCTAGCAGGAACAAAAAAAAGTCAAAAACTTATTTGCTAAATCTGTTGGCAATGCTAAAGCATTTCTGAAAGTGCACCTTTAGAATGGTCCAAGTCTTCATGTACATAAGATCTTCCTCTGAAAGATAAAATCACACAATATTTTTTGTAGTGTAGAAAACAACATAAAATTTAGAAATCAATGACCACCATTGTATTTGACAAAAAGTACAAATACCTTCCCAATTCTGCAGTCTGAACATAAAGAAACTTTAGTCCACACAAAAAAAAATCCAAACAAAAAAACCAATCGTGATCTAACAGATGAGAGCCTACTCATAGTGATTACTCTGATTGATAAAAACATACAAGTCAAATCAGGGGTCTTGAAAAGAAAAAGAAAGACTATTATCTTTATATTTAAAATGTACAAATCAGAGCAAAAAGGTTTATCAGTAACATATAAATGTTCAAACAACGGAAAATGAACAGATGAGAGTGAAAAGCAATTACCCTATAAACAAAATACTTGTTAACATGGGACAAAGAGGGAGCTATTCCCTTAACAGCAGCAGTCAGCTACATACAGGACTGCAACATTTTAGATGTTCTTGGCAAAGTCTTCAGTAATTCTTCCAAGAGATCCTCAAGTCTTTCTCATAAAGGGAGGTATTAGCTATAATCAAAAGAAGTAAAATTTCCAGTCGCATTCCCTTTAGATTTAGGGGTATAATTCATAACAAAAAACCATGCTTTGGAACATCCAGATCCAGAGCAGTTCTACCTTCTCTATCACACAGATGATTGGACTAAGATCATCCTGGTATTGTCTTCTGGTCTTTTTAACCTTTGAATCTTTAGGAATTCTGGTTGGTAAATAGTATACTAGAGATTAGTATAGCCTCCTAACACAAGGAAGTTTCACTCAAAAAGCCGTGACAACTAACGTTATGTTGTTAAACCCTTCCAAGAAATCAATCATGGAAAAGATTCAACTTGTTTCATACTGTGGACAATTTATCAGAATGATAGGGGTTAGAAGGGACATCTGGAGATGATCTACTCCAACCCCCCCTGCCAGAGCAGGCTGCGCAGGACAGCATCCAGGTGGGTTTTGAATGTCTCCAGAGAAGAGCACTCCACAACCTCTCCAGGCAGCCTGTTCCAATGCCCTGTTACCCTTACAGTAAAGAAGTTCCTACTTAGGTTTAGGTGGAACTTCCTTTATTCAAGATTGTGCCCATTGCCTCTTGTGCTGTCACTGGTCACCACTAAAAATCAGATGGCTGAGCTACTTAATTGTAGACCAGTTATGTTATCTTTTTGAATAAAACAGCAATACAGTTACTTGCAATATCTTTATTTTTATTGACGATGACCTATCCACATCTTATTTTTCCAGTTTATATTTTTAGCATCACTTTTGTTTGCCTGCATTTCTAATCCTTTTAATTTAGCTGTTAATTGTAAGTTTGAACACAGGTGCATCATCATAAATAACATAATGAAGATGGATAAAAGGCAATCATGAGGGTCCAGAGATTTTTTCTATTTTAGTTACCTACAGTCTTCTTGAAAGCTGATAGAAGGGACAGAATTTCACTACAGTTTTAATCAGCAATGTCATTAATTGGATAGTTGCAATGTTTGAATGATCTTTTTAACATGAAACAGTGTAGTACAGACTGATGGTCGATAATCGTAGAGTTATTAATTATGTGATATGTGTCAGGCCCTTGGTTTGCAGCAGAAGTCTTCCTTCAAGTAAAAAATAAGAGAAAGTTTTTGAAGGATCCTAACAATATTATTACCATCTAGATTAAATTTAATAAATTATTTTGTTTCAGGTACTGAAATGTTATCTCAGGGTTTGCTATGGTCCTTAGAAAAGAATAAATCCTGTTGATTCTTCAATAGCAAACTCTGACAAAATATAGGCTAAATATTTTTGAATCTTTTCATATCATAAGGTGCTATACAAGCAAGATTATTTTTTATGTTGAAAATTAATAAACCTTTCCCAAAGCAGGAACTATTAGTGACTCGGCTAATAGGAGCATTGCCTGAATCCATAAGCAGAAGACATATCTTTAGTGAAGGCTTGATAGGTATCAGCCTGTATGCTTCTTCCAGCATTTTTTGCTAACATTATTTTTGCCTTTACAGCTTCATGTGAAACTTCATTTTAGGTGGTATTGTGAGGACAAAATGATTGTACAATAATAGACGTTTGTGGTTGAGTGACTTTGTTCGCCATACTGTGGAAAAAGGGTCTGTGCA
>VZTU01001723.1:7262-30428 GCA_013400835.1 Zapornia atra
ATGAAAAAGGTGTCCTCACATAATGCAGTTCCTGAATTAAGATAAATCCCTCCATTACAGAGGAAACTTTAACTTTATTTCAGGCTATTTCTGCACCAAAGAAGGAATTCTCTTAGTGGGACTACTATTCTGTTGCTTGCATTTTCCAGGCATTTGTTTCAGGTCTCCCTATAGCCTCTCACATTTGAACAGAGGCACAGACTAGAGTTGTTTTAAAGCTACAGCTCTGCTCCTCCTAGGTCAGGTCTATAAAAGTGAGCTAATCCAACCTCAAAGTTTGCCATCATCTGTAAAACATCCAGTCCCCACAACCAATGAATAAAATATTCCACTATAGCAACACTGAAATAGAAGCTGGTATTGCCCTTTTCAATTGCCTTTTTTATTATTATTTTCTCTGCCTTTTTGACTTTCAGCTTTTTAAGAGAAAAAAAAAAAAATCCTCATTTACAGGCTTGAAGCCTAGTACTTTCAATTCCCAAGAATAGAAGCCTATTAATTCTGGCAAGGAGAACTTCACTGAGAGAAATCAGGTTTAAACTTTTGAGAGGTGTCAAGAATGTTCAGTGAATTGAGCAATAGAGTTAGCCAACTACATTCTTGGAAGCTTTGCAACAGAAGGAATAAATCAGAAAAAAGAAAAAAATCAAATGAAGTGTGATTTATCCCTGACACTGGCTAAGGAAAAACATGAAAGAAAATGAAAAATAGATAAAAACTTAACTGGTAAGGAAATAGTATACATGGCTGTCTCTCTGAACAAAAGTAAGTTAGACAAGCTATAATAAAAGTATAACAAGAAAATATTTTCAGAAAAAGTGGAAAAAAATCTTACATCTTCCTCTATTACCAAACTGTGAAGCAGAAAAAGACACAGGCTTGTCTTTCCAGTCTCTCTCCTGTGATGCAGAGCTTTGCTCAGACTAAGTATGAGCATTTAAGGAACCCAGCTTCAGCGAATAGATGGTTAAGGGCAGAATCATGAATACACAAAACAATCCTCAACATCTTAACTGTCTTCAGTACTGTTAGAAGTTACAGAACATTTTGCTGCTTCTGTCCATCACTGACTGATAGCACAATATAAAAATATGCTCAGCAAAATCTGCTATTACATGGTCAGCGATGGAAGCTGCACACAGCTCTTATAAACAAGCTGGGAATGCACATAGTATTCTGTTGAGACATGTAGTTAAAACAGCAACTTTATTTATAAATCACACCCTTTGTCCCCTTTCCCAGAACCCTAAAAAACATTGGAAATACCGAACAATTAAAATACCACCAATGCTGAAAGCATTCTGACCTCAAAGGTGACAGATACAAGATTTATATAAGATAATGAAACACAAGGAAGAACATGAGGGGGGTAACAAAAACCTCCGTCAGTGGGAGAAAAACTTCCTCCCACAATGCCAGTTCATGCCTATCAGCTGCTTGAGGATCCTTCTAAATTCCTGTGGGATCCATATGCTCCTACCCCTTACAGATGTGCAGCGATATGCCAGAGCTCTCATCTCCCTGATATTCCACACTCGACTGACTGTTCTAGCATGGATGATATTGGTTGTATTTACAATACAATCTAGTAATTCTGAAGTCAGAGTGATCCAGTAAAACTCCTACAGTTGTGTTCACTGCAGAAGACACTATATATTCCCTCTATGGGCAAAAATACTTACAGAAGACACTATATATTCCCTCTATGGGCAAAAATACTTAAAGTACTCTTTTATTAAAGAAACAAACACATCAAGATTACAGCCATACTCTCTCCATGCTGAAACAGCATGTCAGCTTCAGTATCACATAAGAGACGCAATTTCATACAGAGCTCATGTTCAGGTTTATCAAAGACAGATGGAAGCCTGAGTCAAAACACCACATGGTGACTAAGATATCTTTAAACAGGGCCAGCACCTCTGGATCTCTCCGTTAACTTGGCAAGGCTTTGCATGCCTCTAGGTAAGGAGCATAACTCCTCAGACTATGAGGAAACAATCTCCCCTTGAGCTAAAAGATTTAGCACATCCAGAACTAGCACCAGTTTCCCAAACCCCATCAGACAGAGGAAATCAACACACAGGTGGAAAAACTAGTTTTCCAAACCACCCTCACTTTATAGTAAGCAATACTACTTCATACCTACATTTCCATTACAAACTCAAAAATAGAACTTTACAAACTAAGCCATATCCTAGTTTAACAGTGAAATGCAGCTAGTTTCCAGATTGAAATACAACGGCCACCTACAGCAACACAGAATGTTTTAAATGAGCAAGAAAAAACAAACTCACATATCAAAATCTGACATAGGCATAAAAATATTTGGTTGTTCCTATAAGAATTTATTTATTTAAAAGGGTGCTGTAAAAACTAAAGATACCTTCCCTCCTTTATTTACCTTTTTTCACGCTTTATGCTAGGTGCAGTTTAAAGAAGGAATAGATCTGAGGAAGCTTTCCATCCAGCTCTGAGAATGCATAAAAGTAGAATTAACAGTATATTCAAAAATCTTAATTGAGTTAACTATGTTTACCAAAGAAAGCTCTTTTGATGGTTACACCATATGAATCTAAATGTTTCCTTTAATTTGTGTCCTTCCCCCTGCTTCTGTTATGTAATTATCCTTGGTTTGAGGCATCTTGCCTTAATGATTTAGTTTTAAACTATATTTTTCATGGAAATTTTCCCTTAAGAAGTTCAATTCACTTCAACATTCTCTTGTAAAAAAGTGTTAAGCTGAACATAAGTGAAAGTAAATTACCTCCTGGTTCACCAATGTAGAAAGACACATCTTTTTTGTCGCCTTGCTCATCAATGTGATCGTAAGTGATCTGTGGAACAGACAAGGCATTCCCTCCCGGGTTTATTACAGGTGCAGAACCATTACCACAGCCTAGTTTCCCTTTTCTTTTATATCTTCTAGCCTGTGGTAACAGAAATGGGATGATATCAGAAGATATGATCAAAACCAGAAAAGTACACACATGAACTTTACTATACAGTAAATTCATTTGAGGTTGGGGTTATGTGGGGTTTTTTTAAAGAACACAAGTGAAGTTTAATGAAAGCATTACATCCTTGGTTAATGTCTTCAAAATGATTGATCCTAAAGTTTTAACTTAAATCTGGCAAGAATTCGATTATCAAGTGAAGAAACCTAGTACACTCTGAAAAATCAGGTCTCAAGTAAAAACTTCTCAGACTGAGAGTAAAACTCAAAGCACCCAAAATGCCGATCATGCCAGTATACAACAGCTTGGCTCTAACAACTTTCTAAAGCTGTAATTAAACATAACCATAGACTAGATTGAGCTAGGCACTGTGCAGCTTTTTCAACTAAAGAAAATTTCACCTTTTACCAAAAAAAGGCTGAATTAAGCACATCAGGAGAATATAAATTATCTCTCCTATCTCCAAAGTTGAAGTTCTCCTGATTTCAGAGGCCTAAGAGGCAACCTAATAAACACCCTACAACTGGTACATAAGGACAAAAAAAAGAAGGTTTATTCATGTGTTTCCAAACAAGGCTAGTTTCTACCTGCCTTTGTAACTAGAAGTGACCAGTGTAACAGCCACTCACATACTGATGCCATGGTCTATGCTGTCTACTGCCACCACCTAGCTATATAAATACTATGTCTCATAACAAAACATTTTTCAGTTGTCATGGCTACCAACCCTTTGGCTCTAGTCCCACCTGGTTCTGCTACTCACACACCTCAAAACAGAGTAAAAAAGCATACTTTAACTTGCCTGACCTTCAAGTAACCTTCTGGCAAGGAGCTGAGATCTAGGGCTACTGTGCTGAATTCTGCAGAGTACTCTGACCTCTGACATGACCACTAACTAGTTAGCAGAGATAAGCATCAGAGATCAAGTATTCACACTTATCAACACCAACAGCTGCAGGCTCAACATATTCACAAATGAGAGGATGCTACTTGGTCTAAGTAAACAAATTGTGTTTTATTATGGTCTGTATTCAGTCTTCTGGAATTCACTCTTCAACTCTGTGGCAATTAAACATAACAGTGTTCTAAAGAAATCAATCAGGGCACAAAAAAACTGTAGGAATTGGCATTTATTGTAGACGGTGGATGCACTACCATTCATCAAAATGCTTCTAAAGGCAAAGATTATGGTCTTTCATAGCAGGAAAAGAAACTAGGAACTCTGGAGAGCAGAGTGCTACACAAGATTGTCAATATACATTTAAGTCTTTAAAATAAGAGGCTATTTCTTTTTTTGTTCTCCACCTAATCTCCTTGACAAGAGATGATCCATTGCTAAGAGATGAAAGAATAGGATTCGCAGTTCACAAGGAAGTTCAGGCTTAATAATATATTAGGGAAATATCTCTCACTAGAACAAAACAGTGAAAATACCAAGGGCACTAAAAACTGCCTTTTTTTTTCCCCCCAGCTCTCCCACCACAGTGGGAGTTCAGCAACACATACTACTCAGCCTTACACCTTTCCTCGTGGTTCTTCTGCTTCTTGTTATGAAGCAGCTAGTCTTGTGCCAACATTACTCAGCACTGAGTATATCACCTTGCTTTAACACCAAAGCATTTATAAAGCACACAGATCGTGCTGACAGTTTTCTACACATGCTGTGGGGAAATTGCACTGCAATTCTCTGCTGGGCAACAGGCATTGGTGGGATTTCGCTGCCTTAAACCAGGCCTCTAACATTACTTTAGTAATCCTGGATATCTGAGCAAGACCTGCTTCAGGCCCAGGCCTTCCCAGTGAAGCTACGCACCCATGTTCAGGCAATGCCACCTGTGCAGACAAACACTATTCCACTCTGAGCTGTGGCTGCAGTAATTTGCCCAAATTTCTACACACAGCCCCAATTAAAAGTACCTTGGAGAGAAGTACTTGAGCAAGACAAGTGTAGATAGTCACACATTGAATGCCAATGTAAATTAAACTTGCTCTCTCCTTTCTTCCTGTATGAAATACTATGCAAAATGGGAAAGCATCATCATTGACTTACACTACCCTTTGAAGACATCGAGGAGACTTCAAAGCAAGTGAAACAATGGACAATCAGCATCTATCAGGCCACCAATGCAAATTTAAGATTAGAAAACATTTGTCCCTCAGGAATATTTTAAGGAAAATTAATCATGCTGTGACATGAGGAAAACAATAAAGTAGCCCATTACAGATGCTTTTCAACTCTCCAAATTCTTTGTACACCTCTATGATTTTGGCAGGTTATCCCAAACAAATTAAAAGCATAAACAGAATCGAGCTCTGCCAACTCTGTTACCTGTTTTCTCAGACTAGGGCTAGATGGCGCTGGTGTTTTTTTGGGATTTTGCACCGGTGATGCAACATAGATCTTCCATGTTGCTGTAGAACTGCAGGATTTCTCTGCTGCATAGCACCGCCAGAGAGTCTAAGAAAAAAACAAAACCAGTAATCTCCGTGAATAAGCAGTCACTGTTTTTCTGTAGAACAGTTAAATCAGATTTTTCTGCAGACTAAACTGACAGCAAAATCTTCAATGCTGTGAACATGCTGAAAAGGCTTCTGTCTACAATCACTGTGCTATATTACACAACACCATGCCTAATAAAATACGCTCCTCCTTGTATTTAACTCTGGTGAGTGCAATTTGCAGTAGGAAACATACACTCAGCACACAGTGTTTGGAAGAACACTTTTCATAGAGTTCTCCTTAGGAGCTGGGGTCTAAATCTGTGCACAGTACAAAAAACTCCAAACAAACCAACCCCACATAAACAAGCCAAAAAAACCCACTAAACACCACCCACAGAAGTGAATCCCCACAAACATATAACCCTGCTGCTTGCTTTCTTTAGTAAGATGCCACACTTCAGTATTTGTGCACCATGCTATTGTATTCTTTCTATTTTTCATAAAATATTACACTGGGACATTTTTCTGAAGTGAGCTGTGCATATACATGTAATTTATACACATTCACCACATCAGGATTTGGCAGATACACAGAACTGCAGTGAGTGTAAAAAACAAGTTATGAGTTAAAGATCGTAACAAAGATATATTTTTTTCCCCTGTGCATCAGTATGGTGGTGAATATCAGGCTAGTAAAGCCTACGATACTCACTCATAAGAGGGGGGTTAGAGGAAATTGTCTAAGAGGCAAAGTATTTAAATACAAGTAATAGATTTATAATAATGCCTAGTAACACAGTGATGCTCATAATTTTAAACACCAGGCCGCACTTCTCCAATGCTCTCCTAGGCATTTTATTGTTAGGGGCCTTACCTGAATTAGTGAGGCTGCAGCTGGGATTTGTCTGTTGAAATGCTTCTGACGTTGCTTCTGTTGTACTTTCAGGGCAAAACCAGACCCCAAAATACCCTAAATATAAGAAAAAAAACCCTACTCAGACTCCAAAATGGCTTCATATATCTAAGCCAAATAGTTAACAGATGAAATAAACAGACATTTTAGAAAATATTTTCCTAGAAAGACTTTGAATTTTCAGGTGTCCACAGTGAGGGAAAACTATTTATTCCAACAAATGAATCTGAAACTGAGCACATTTGTTGAAATTACATGATGCCAACATCAACAGCATGTGTTTATTACTGTGATCTACAGGTAACATTAGTCAGCAGCATTCACTGAGGTGGTCACATTCCAGACAACTCTGCACAATGGTGGGAGAAGTAAATGCCAGCGCCACATGACTGAACTACAGCTGCTCTTTGCACTTGTTTTTAATTCCTTGCCCCCAAAAAAACCCAACAGTCCACAACTAAACCCAGAACCCAGTTTGATTTTCCAGGCAAACTGCATGAAGCAGCCAGAGATCTGTTTCATAATTTCAGCATTTCTAATAAAACTGACAGTTACTGAAGAAATACTTTGTCTTTTCTAATGATTTTCATGTTGTTGCCCTTATCTCGCACCCTCCTTCAGTTATTTAAAGATCCAAAAAGCCCAAATATACTTTCTAGAACCATGTATGAAAGCAGATGTGGTTTTCTAGACCTCTGCTTCATGACAGTACTCCTCTCCTTGCAGGATCCCAAGTTGTTCTTATATAATCACAAAATATCAGAAACAAAGGAAATTTAATCTCTGGCACTGACTTGCTAATAAAAAAGCCACCTCTCTATCTCACAGAACCGCTTCAGTTCTTTCAGTAGTGCAAGTCATTCTTACCTCCTTTCTAGGCCACAGATCTCTAAAATGAAACTGATTACAGCACTTTCATCCATCTGTGCACACTCACACACTTAAGGGTGTGTGCTTGCACATTCTGAAGCAACACCCAAACCTACCAAATTTCTTATCAAATGGATCAATTTAAAACTCTCTAATTGTGAGCCCAAATCAAACAGACATTTCAGAAGTGAACCAAGTTTTACTTACCGCTGGCAGAGCAAAGAAAGATATAGCAAATACCGAAAAACAGGAAGCTACTGTCTTCCCAATCCATGTCTGAGGAACTTTGTCTCCATATCCAATTGTTGTGACGGTAACCTAGGCCAGAAAGAAACCTCGTTCACTGGAATGCAGTGCTTTCCCCCCACACACCAATAGCATCAAAAAGAAAGGAATAGAGAAGTATCAGGAAATGCATAAGAGATCAATAGTGTTTGGATTCACACATAAGAAAAACACAGTAGTATGCCAAACATCACTGCAGCTTTATCCAGTTTTTACATTCTTCAGCAGGCATTCACAAACAGACACTGTTTTGGATGCAATAGTAGGCTGGACCCAGGATGACTGTGCTCACGGTTTGCAGCTGGCTGCTTCCACCTTCCCAAAACTGTAAGGCTTGGCCTTGAAACCGTAGGCTTGCTGTTTTTCTACGTTTGCTTTAAAAACATAGTTCTAAAGGGTTGAAAAGAAAGCCTTGAAAGCCCTGTCTTGCACACAACCAACACACAGCTACCAAATTCTGTATTCAGACAGACACTAGCTGTGGCAGGGTAAGCTATGTGCTGTGCTGGTAGGGAGGGAAAGGGTCAGAACTAACACCATCCCTGAATCTTCATAACAAGAACAACACACCACCATTTCAGGACACTTTATCTCCCAAAGTAAATACACCAGTAAACCAAGAGCTAGATACAGCTGAGCCCCATACTCAGCGTTTAATCCTCCCCCCACAAATACAGTTCTTTACTACTCAAAATTATGTTTAAGCCACAGGTTACACAATATCACTGCACCTGAATCCACCCATTTCTTATCAGGGCGCAGTGAGAGCCAAGTACTCCCTAAGGAAGAAGGAGCCCAGAGACAAGGGAGATAATACAGCCAGCAGTGCAGTACCACCTGCCAGGACCCAGTCCCACAACATCCAAGCAACACAAATATAGAAAGAACTACCTGGTCCAACCAAGAATCCAATTTGTAAGGCATTATCAAAGCAATGAGGCAGGTCCTACATCAAAGCCAGACACCCATCCACAGGTCAGGATCAGGTCTGGTAATCTGCAAGAAGGCCCACAGCGATGATGCAGAACAAGAAGGCCAGTGAGTCAGCCTATGGGCTGAAGTCAGGATCAAAGGACTCCACATCCAAGCATAACCACAGTTGAGCCAGAGACACTCTCTCTTAGCAGAGTGCTGAACTTAAAACAGAGCCCCTGGGAGGGTGTGGAGGCCACAGGTGATGCTGGTCAGGGTCATTAGGCCAGTTAGTGCCCCCCCTCCCCCCTGGCCCCTAACAACATTTTTCCCACTCAGAAAGGCCTGTCAAGGAGCATCTGAGTGGAACAGAGGTTTTGGATTGTTCATGATGAGCCCCAGCAGGCTGGAAGAGAATTCATTAGGAGGCCCATGGTCACTAAAGGATTGGTACTAGGGGGAAAACCGAGACTAAGGGAAGGCTGGTCCATCAGAAGGGTTTGTAATGTAACAAGGAACAGCTGCTCCCCCAGGGAAATGGATGCCAAGGAAGGATCCCAAGGCAAGGCAAGGGAATCCTACAGTTGGTCAGGCAGTGACCTTACCACCCTAGGTCCAGCCCATATTAAGACTCATGAACTATGGCTGTGTCCAACAAAGAGTCTAAATTATAAAGAAATAATATCATGGTGATGAGGTAAGTATGAGGTCAAGTATGGAAGTCACCCCACAGGTTTGAGCTGGAGGCCAGCACAGCTCAGGCAAGGACTAAGCACCCAGACCTGAGCCTAGATAGAGCTCCTGAGCAGTGGGTGTTTGTGCGGCTTGTCAGGACCATTAAAGGCTTTTTAGCATACTGGGAGCCCTGACGTTGCCATAAAGTGGTATGACAAAAATGACTTGTAGCCCTGAGAAGTAAAAGTTTCTGGTGAGGAAATTAAGAATTCTGTCACCAATACCAACCACTAGGGAGAGCTTTAAGTAGAAAAAACCATAATTCTATTTAGGAGTACCAGTCCTATATCCAGTTGCACTCCCTTCACTTTGCCTTGAGTGGTAGGGGAAGCATAGATTTAAAAGAATATTTAAATTTATACTGAATCCAAAAGAGGATGTGGAAATACTGCCTTTTATGAGAAATGCTGCTGGCAAATACTTAGATATTATGTAAAACTAGGCTTCTCAGAAGAACCTGTCAGCAGTAAAGTCATGGGAAAAATGCTCCTGAGAGCAGTTCTACAAGAAGCTGGAAAGCCTTGCAGGGGGAAAATGACCAACTACTATCAAAATAAGTTTTTCCAAGTTGTTTTTTTTTAAATATGCTCATATTTATTCATTATGAATTTCTCACTTGATGAAGTCAACTCTGTAGTATCTATATCTTCTAATGAATATTGTTATTTTGAACTGCAAACTGCTCTCAACAGCTCTGTCTTGCCAGGTGTTTGTCCAGATTTAACGTGGCTTGCCTGTGATGTGACTCAGGTGCTGTGTACTCCCAGCAGTACAAACAGATGAGTTTGCCAGCCCCCAAAATTAAATCAGACCCTCCCCCAAATTCAACTTTGAAATGCAGTATGTGTTAGTGAGGAGGGGAGGAAGTTAAAGTAGTGTTTCTTTAACGGCACTTCAGCTCCTCAGTGCACTCAGATGACCTCCTAAAGTCTGGGAATTTTCCTTCCTTTTCCTCTCTTTTTTTCTTATGAAAGGCTTCTTGGTTTTTTGTGGATTTTTTTTTTTTTTTTGACTTCTTTAGCACTCAGGACTTTAAAACAAACTGCTGTAATGTTGAGCTGCCTTAACGTTACTATGGAAGACAGCATGAAAGCTGTAACCACAGAAAAGATGATTTTCCATGTCTACAGCAGGCATTTGGCTGGCAGATTCCTGCAGGTGCCTGAACATGTCTCAGAAAGTTTCTCTCTGGCTACCTTAAGAGGGTTCCTTCTTGGTAATCTAATTAATACTATGATGTATGTGGAAAGGATTATAAATAATGTAATTCTCTGGGTTTCTTAATCACAACAGAATCTTTTTCTACTTGTATATCCAAAAGTTATTAGCTATCTGCTCAGAGAATTCTTAATAACTAAGCTGTGGAAAATGACACTGCCTTCTTAATACAGATTTACTATGGCGCATTCCAGCTGGTATGCACATGCTCTAACACAGGCTTTGAAAACCTATATCTACACTTCAGGAGAAGTCAACAGAGCTTCTCACACGCTTTGAGATAGGCAGGTGTTCTGAAGTTTGAAGAATCAGAACTGCACTCCTCAAATAAACATATTAACTGTAAAGGGGTTTAGACTTTTACTTCTGCCATGGAAATTTACTACTGTAAATTCCATGTTATACCTGTAAATACCAGTTAATACCAGTTTACCAGAGCAACAATTTTAGTCAACTGAATAGTACAGAATAGTCCAATTTGCAGCAAAACCAATAAGCATTACCAACAGCAAAAGACAAGCAGGGAAGAGCCAGCAGGAGAGAAGCCTTGCACATATCTTCCTTCTTTCCTCAAGAAGAATTACTTAGAAATGACAGAAAAAATTGCTGTGACATGGGTTGCAATTCTGGCAGACTCACGGTGTTGGTGGAAATGCTTTTGCCTGTGTTATAACTTGCTGTAAGTTCTGAAAGTGGCTTCATATAAAATACCACAAGCCTTTGATATGTCTTTACAGTTTAATTTGTATGCCTGCCAAATCTATGTGAAACAACCTTGCATTTAACTGGAGCAGGTAAATGTAGTTAGCATTTAATTCCAACACTCATTCATTCTTTATTTTCCCTTTTCTTCATATTTAAACGATTCAGGTCATTTGTATCAAGTTCAGCAAGCTTGCACTTTCTACTCAAAGCAAAATGTTACCCATAATACACTCTGCGGTTTTTTGTCAGACACATAACACTTTGAAATACTTGCTACCAAGATTTTTTTCCTATGGTTCAGTTTTGAAAGGCAAAAGTGAAATCAAATTTCACTCCCTAGTAACTCCACATCTGTGTTTCTATGTTACAGAAGATTTGAAAAGAAAAAGAAACTGATTCACTTTGTCCTTTGTCACTGTTCCCAGCTGTGAACTGCACCTGCACCGTGACTCACTAATGCTGAGGAGGCCTAGACGTCTGGAAAGCTTAAATAACAATTTAAACAGTGTTCTTCATGTGCCTTGCACAGCTAGAGAAAGACAAAGCTGATTTTATCTTGCTATTACACAAAACAATTAAGTTTTGGAAAACAACAAAACCCATTGAACACTTTGCAAGGCATACACATACACTTTGAAACACACTTTCCAAGTCATCTGACTGAGCAAGGTAAAGCAATGCTTATTTTAAACTTATTTGTTGGTCCTCATAACTGAACTCCTTTTAAATTCCTGAAGTCCAAAGTATTAACAAAATATGCATGTCCTGACATTTTTGTCCTTAAAGTTTTACTCTTTACTCAAATCAAGGCTGTATCTTCTAGCATTTAACATTATCTTGTAATCCATATCTAAACATTCAATGCAACCCATAAAGCAAGCTCTGGGTAATTAGAGATTAAAAAAAAAAAAGAAGGAAAGGTAAAAAAAGTATAGTGGCTTCACATGGAAGTTTTATTACATGCAAGGATAACCCATGCATCAATATAGATGGACAGAACTGAATGCTAAAATCATAGCTAGTTCTCAAACTCATTGCTGAAAATTCTTTTTTGTTTTCCACTGTACCTTGCTCCCCTCAGTTTGATAAGGGGTTCTGCTGCCTGCCTTCCCACCTGCCTTCATGCCTTACTTCCCATTCAGATCTGATTTTGGACATTTCCAGCCTTTTGCAGTTACAGGCCCAGGAATTACTATGAAACACTGAAGATATTGGCAGACCAAACATGAACCACCATCTTTTAATGATTACAAAATTCAAGTAAGACATGACTATTAATAAACTACATGCTTTCCATGTCTTTTGCTGGTGCCATTATAATTCACATAGTGATAAAAACTCTTTTGAATTTCACTATGCTAGAAAAATTTATGACATATTTCTCTTAGATTTTGCTGAACTACAGCATACTTTTATGGGAGCCCCTAATGCTGCTGAACTTCCCACAAGCAGCCCCAATTTAACTTAGATGTACTTCAGAGACTATTCAGCTAGACCACTAGTAGAAACAGAAATAGTAGCTCCATTACACGGCATTCAGTCCTTCGAACACTGGTACTTGAGCTCATATACTAGTTGAATAAGTGAGCTGTGTACTGGTTTGTTCTCTTAAAGTAGATATGGAGTGTCTTTCATAATGTAAATTACACCTTAATTGTCTTACTTTCACTTTTAAAATAGAGCACAGCTGTGCTCCAGCAATATTTATTCCTTTCCTCCACTAGCTAGGGGTTATCTCATGTTTATAACCATGAAGCTTTATGTTCTGAACATTTTATCATATGTCTACTGAGGAGTTTGAGAAGTGATTGTCTTATGGGATCGTTCATGGCTTCATTTCTTCTCAGCATATTGGATAATCAGGTTGGTCTGTCCATTTAGTGGATTTTTCTTTTTTACTAGATACTTCTTGGTCTGTACTGTTCTGCATAGCCATAGGCAATACTCTGCAACTGAAGTGAATACCTGACAACCTAAGGACAGGAATTGAATGTTTAAAAGATTTTTGTACTGAACCACTTAAAAAGTGGTAACTCAGGGTGCATGTGATGTAATCTATATTTCTGTATACTTTATTGAAGTTGAGACTTACAAACATCCAATTTAAGGATTAGAAGCATATATCTACCTTTTGTCTGTCTTCCCAGATTTACTCTGCAGCTTATTTGGATGCAGAAGAAAAAAAAAAAAGGTTTATGGCCCAATAATTACACTGTTATTTTTCAAGTCTTTCATTTAAGAACAAATCTAGTTTATTGCGTTTCGAATAATTCTTGAAATATATCTTTCTCTCTCTGGAAGTTGGTGGCTCTGCATCTGTTCTAGTCCTCTCATTTTTCTCTGTCACTAACACTGACGTGATGCATCTCCTTGGGTTTGCTATAATGAGACAGCCAACTCATAAAATATATGAGGTTTTCTAGTGGAGAAAAGGGACCGCAAGAGAAGAGGTGGTTCGTCCAATAGCTAATAAAGAGGGAAAGCATGAGTCACAGTGAGAAACATTCTAAGAGCCATATAAAGGTTGTGTAGAAACAATCTGGTCTCTTATTCTGTTCATATGTATCCATTACATTTTCAGCTGATTCTGGGCATGCGCACAGTAATTTCCAAAATGCTCTCATAATACTGGTTCCCCCTTAATGATATTCTTTTCTTTATTTCACCAAAGATTTGCACAGACCCTGAGTGATGATTGGTGTCGAAAGTAGATGATGAATCTGTGAAGCTTTGACAGCTGCTTTTGATGGAGCTGTTTATTACCTTAGAGCGAATCATGGAATTACTAAGAAAAAAGCAGTAACCTGAATCCTGCATCAAGGTCTGCATTACTACTGAGAGTGTGAAATTAACACCCCCCTCCAAAAAGTCATTAATCCAGTTCCATAAATATTTTAAAATTTGTGTACCTTTTGCAGATAATTAAATAAACTTTAAAAGAAGTTATATATGTTTTGGAGGGTATTTACAATCTTTTTCAAACATGGATTTCAATGTATCTGTAAACATTCAAAAGTCCTTTGCTAAGGAGTTGCATTCATGCTTTCATAGTACAGTTTAATACCAAAGGAATTTAACTGTATGTATTAATTTTTTTTCTTGTATCTTTTTTAAAAGGTTGTTGAGCTTTCTTACAGAAATGTATTCTACAAAAAGAGAAAGGTCAGGATTTTTAAAAAGATCATAACTGCACCAGAAAATCTTGTGCATGCATATATTTGGTGAAGACTTACCACACCCCACCAAAGAGCATCAGCATAGCTGGAGAAACCTGTCTTTCCATCCTCATCAACTGCATCCTTCTCAGCAAGATAAACAAAATAGGATGAAAATATTAATCCCAAGAATCCAATGTACAATGTGGTTATGAGTTCCTATTAAAAGAGAAAGCAAACAAGCACGTAAGATTTACATCACATATATTGTGTCACTGTAAAAACTGTAAATATCCAGGGTTTTTGCATTACAGTAGGAAAATGAGTAAGTTCTATTTCAGGTATGAAATCTGCTTCCAGTAAAACAGGTAGTTCAGTGACTTGTTTTCTATTTATATCAATCTACAGAATTCAATGTGTAGAGGTGAAGCCATCACTTGTGCAAAATCATTTGACAGCCAAAGATAGGGTGGGATGTCTCTCCTGTTTTATGTCTTGTGAATGGGAATCATTGCGTTTATCTGTCCACTCAAAATACAAATTGTTAATACATTATAAAAACAGTAAAACAGCTTTAGAAATACAATACCTTTTATGAACAGTACGGGAAAATAACAGTTAAGAAATAACAACCAGGTACTCTGAGGAGGACCATATCTAAGGAAGGTTTAGATTAGATATTAGGGGGAAGTTTTTTACAGAGAGAGTGGTGAGGTGCTGGAACAGGCTGCCCAGAGAAGTAGTGGATGCCCTGTCCCTGGAAGTGTTCAAGGCCAGGTTGGATGGGGCCCTGGGCAACCTTGTGTAGATCCAGGCTTGGAGGTTGGTGGTCCTGCCTGTGTCAGGGGGGTTGGAGCTCTATGATCCTTGGGGTCCCTTCCAACCCCGACCATTCTATGATTCCATGATTCTATAAGCAATCAGCTTGTGCATCTGATATTTAGATTGCTTAAGACTGACTACTGAAGCGTTAATAGTTTAATGTTAAGAAAAAATAAAAATCTTAAGGTAAAATATGTTAGGTAGGCATAACCCTTACTTCAGTCCTGAAAAACAAAGACTGAATCTAGACTGGTTTTTTGGAAGGGACTTTTATTAGAGCATGATACAGAGCTGGTGAAAGCACACGTTCCTCTACAGATTTTTTAGATAATGAAGCTCTATCAGAACCAACGTGCTTTAGATACACGATTGTTAGACTTCAGAAAAAAATGTGCTTGCACACTGAAACAAGCCAAATTGTGTGGGAAACTTTCTGGGAAAATGTAGCCCTGCTTGCTAGTAGCTGCATTCAGGAGCAGGAATTACTGGTCTTCCATCTGCTATAGCACTAATTAAAATCTAGGTTGAGCAAGCACTCTTGGCACAAAACAAAGTAGATTTTTTTCTCTATAATCATTTAATAATGACCTAAATAATGAATTTTGATAGTATTCAGTTTTGCCCCTGGGCAAGTCTTTTAAGCTAAGCCTTAATTTTTGCAAGCCTCTTAGCTAAACAAGGCAGATGAAAGAGGAAATAAACCTTGGGTTTGGATTTCCATGCTGGTCACTGTTCATTCCTCATCTTTTGCCCTAACGATAGTGGTAAAACTGTAGATGTGATTTCATGGCTCTGAAATGTTCTTTACATTTATAGTTCACTATTTGCCTTTCTCTGCTTTTCCACAACTTTCTGATTTGCCTACAAAATATTTTTTCAATGTAAGATGAAAAATTTTAAGACCCAAGACTGTTAAGGTCAGTGATCCATAGAACACTACAGCAGAAATGGGCACTAATTCTTGTTCACAAAGAAAATACTCTGCTTTCATCTCTAGTTAATTTCTGACTTCCTACCACATCAACAGAAGTCTTTTAGATACATCTGGGATTGAATATATTAACTGATTTTACATGTTATTGAGGAATGGTCTTCACTGCTTGCTTTTCAGTTTGCCTCAGAGGACAGAGCAGATGATAGTTTGAATACTTCTGCGTTAAGTGTTGGCTTTTTGAGAAGAAGCAGAAAAATTGGCCTTTCAGAAATGCTATGCACAGTCTTAAGAGGAGACTGAAATATTAACAGAACTGCTCGGATTATTTCACTATCGGCACCTCTCAGGTCCAGTCCTGTTCTTTGAAAGACTGAAGTCTTGTTAAGTAAAACCCATAGACTTATTCTAAATGCCACTCCATGTTACATATTTATTGAGAGAGAAAATACAACATGCCTGTATTTAATTAAGAACAATGGCACCAATCTAATACATACTCCATAGAGGAGGGAACACAGAAGGGTTTAAAATAATAGATACTTCAAGAAATATGGATAGAGCAGTGTCTATCAATGCCAAATAGCAGGAATTGATAACATCATCTCAAAGCTAAGATCATTTTGCCGAAATCAGATCTTAAAACTTCAAACTGATACAAATTTTTAGTAAAGAGCTTAAGAACAAAGAGTGCTGCCTAATAAGAATGACGTTTTAGCAAGGACTTTCAGATACATATATGAAAAAAACCCAGCAAGAACAAAAAATGAATATGCATATTAGTAAATTTGAATATTGAGACTTGAGTCAACACCTTTTTTTTTTTAAAATTTAGACAGATTTCACTCCAGTTACAATAAGGACCACACAAGATAATAAAAAAACCCCAAACAAAACAAACCAACAACTCCTCAGTGACTCCCTTCTCGAAGCAGTAGAGGACCTCACAAAACAAGGTAAGGAATAACCAAAGCTAATTAAGACTTACAAGCTGGAGCTGGATTGGCTAACTCAGTTTTTCAGTAAGCCTCACTATTTTTCCATGTATTTCCATCACCGCATGTGATATTGACTCATGTTTTGTTGATTTTGGAGAGAAATAAGCTTGTATAAGCTCAAGCTGCTGAAAATAGAAGAGCATCCTAGCCAAATCAGGTTTGGGTGAGCTAATGCAGCTATATGTAAAATTCCAAAACACATGGAAATCATTGGTGACAACTTTAGTAAGCTCTTCTGGGCACACAGAGGTCCAACTTCTTGTTACTTTCACAGGTCACAAAGACATTCATTTATTTTTTCACATTGTTTAAGAGATTAGGGTTCCATTTTTTTTCTGAAAGAGTACCAAACTCAACAAATAAATGAGGACCTTGTACTCTGCCCGTAAAGAAAAAACAGCTGAGGTGGTTTTGTTTGGTTTCTTTTTTAAATAAAATTTCCTTTAAGAGACTGGGCAGGAATAAAGGTTCCATTTTCCCTTCCATTTGGTACCAACCTAGGGTTTCAGCTAGACTTGTCCAATGTCAATACAGAACTGTATGTTTGATTTTTTTGTTGTTGTTGTTTTATTAACATGTTAGTGGGTGATCTGCTTTGACAAGTACCACAGATTGTAGAGTTTTACGTATCATCATAATTGCTTCTTTGGATTAACAGAACTGCAGGTGCATTTATTCATATATTCACTTCTTCAAGGGTATGTTTTTTTCCTTCTAAGTCATTGAATGTATTTATATTTGTGACATTTAAGATTTAAGTGTTGTATTTTGGAGATAGTATTTCCACATTCTTGACTAAAATTCTGAGCACCCAGAGGAAAAAGGTCTCTCAAACACCTCTGTCAGTAAGGTTAGCTAATTTTGAGAAAGTGTATTTGGATACCAGCTGTGACCTAGCTAGATATCCAGGCAATGCAACCGTGATAAATTAAGACCACAGAGACTTGGAGCATTAAAAGTCATCTTGCTGCACATGATGAATATAGGCTTTATACTAGAGCACTTTGGTGTGTATCAATGCTGTACAGCCATCATGACACAAAATTTCCTACAGTATTGGGCAAAAAAAATAAAAGGGAAGAAAAGTTACTTCTACACTGTCCAGCATGACATCCTTGTCTCTAAATTGGAGAGACATGGATTCGCCAGATGGACCACTCAGTGGATAAGGAACTGGATGGATAGTTACACCCAAAGAGTGGTGGTCAATGGCTCAGCGTCCATGAGGAGGAGGTCTGTGAAAAGTGGTGTTCCTCAGGGGTCAGTACTGGCACAGGCACTGTTTAATATCTTGTCTGTGACATGGACGGTGGGATTGAGTGCACCTTCAGCAAGTTCGCTGACGACACCAAGCTGTGTGGTGAGGTTGACACTCTGAATGGAAGCGTGTCCCTTCAGAGGGACCTTGACAGGCCGGAGGGATGGGCCCATGTGAACTGGATGAAGTCCAACAAGGCCAAGTGCAAGGTCCTGCATATGAGTTGGCACAATCCCAAGCGCAATTACAGGCTGGGGCAGAGAATAGGTTGAAAGTAGCCCTGAGGAGAAGGACTTAGGGATGCTGATCAATGACAAGCTCAACATGAGCAGGTAGTGTGTGCTAGCAGCTCAGAAGGCCAACCATGTCCTGGGCTGCATCAAGAACTGCATGGCCAGCAGGTCAAGGGAGGTGATTCTGCCTCTCTGTTCTTGTGAGTCCCTACCTGGAGTACTGCATCCAGATCTGAGGTCCCCATTACAGGAAAGATATATAGCTGTTGGAGCAAGTTCAGAGGAGGGCCACCAAGATGATCAAGGGGCTAGAGCACCTCTCCTATGAAGACAGGCTGCAAGAGTTGGGCTTGTTCAGCCTGGAGAAGAGGAGGCTTCAGAGTAACATAATTGCAGCCTACCAATACTTAGAGGGGTCCTACAGGAAAGTGGGAGAGGGGCTGTTCACCAGGGAGTGTAGTGATAGGAATTAATTAATTAGACATTAGGAAGAAATTCTTTACTGTGTGGGTAGTGAGGCATTGGAACAGGTTGCCCAGAGGGATGGTGGAAACCTCATCTCGGGAGACATTTAAGGTCTGGTTGGATGGGGCTTTGAGCAAACTGGTCTAGTGAGGGTGTCCCTGCCTATGGCAGGGGATTGGAACTAGATGATCTTCGAGCTCCCTTCCAACCCAAAGCATTTTACCATTGTAGTACTAAATTAATCTTTTGGATTAAGTACCTGCCATTCTCTGCTTCACAACAGTTTTCTAAATGGCAAATGAAACAATGTGCAGAAATCTGTAACTATTTGTCGATACAAGGAGAACAAATCTAGACTCAAAGAGTAGATTAATAAACCACCTTTACAAGTCTGATGTAAAGAGTCATAGCACAGCATTGGCCCTCCATAGTACGGTATGATATGCAAGATTTAAACGCTAATGCTAAAAGTTTATTATTAGGTTCATAAAGATATGTTGGCTTTTCATTAAGAGATTCCATGAAGCCACAAAAAGATGCCTTCAGTTGGAAATATTTAAGTGTAAATTTTTCCTGCTTAATGAATTTTTACACAGCATAACAATTTCAAAACTTTAATGGACATACAAGTATTTACAGCCAAGTTTACCTCTGTGACTATACCCTTGAAAAAGTAACTTGTGTTGCATATTATCATAGCATAGAGTTGTTCGTTTGTTTTTTTAATTTAGAATGGATTGGGAAGCTCCTTAGTCCAGCAGAGAAAATAAAGTGATTTAAATATGTGACTCCTATCAAGGATTTTCCACTAGTGTATGTTTTTTATGGAAAAAATAATCTAGGAACAGATCTGTGAAGAGAGTTCACAGTATTTGCAATATGAAGGGCACCTACATAACTGCATTTAATAAATTATATTGAAGGATAACATCAAAGAGAACAACAGTTAGTTAAAACAAAACCCTAGTGCCTCATTAGCCACTGACCTGAAATAAAGAATAACGTTCCCCTTTTACAAGTAGAAAGATTCGCCTGATGGACTTTTAAAGAATTTTTTCCTCTTGCAACAGTAAGTGTTCTTTTAATCCAGACTGTGATTTGAAGACCATGAAAAGAATATACTAAAGTAAACAAAATTCTGGGGTTCTTTAAAGATCTAGTACCTGACGATGTATGAAAACAACGGATCCTAACAGTCGCCAGGTGCCACCCTGTCGGTCTACATGAAGCATGCGAAGTATCTGGAGAAACCGGATCCCCCTGTAAGAAAAAGGACATTAAATAAACCTAATGATTGAGAACAACGCTGCCCTGTCTATGCATAATTTACTATGTTCACTAACATACTGCCACAGTAAAGAACCGTGATAACATTGGCCCTGGCTAGCGTTCCATCCTACACTTGACACATCTCTGTAGGCAGCATGTTTAGTTGCCAGTTTATTATACTCAAAGATATGAGGATAGGCTAAGTAAGTTGGGACTCTTCAGCCTTGAGAAGAGAAGACTAAGGGGGGACCTAATTAAAGCCTATAATTATCTTAAGCAGGGGATGCAGGGGGAATTGGCCAGCCCCTTTTCAGTGGTCTGTGGGGATAGGATAAGGGGCAAAGGCTGCAAGTTGGAGCATAGGAAGTTCCGCACCAACATGCGGAAGAACTTTTTCCCAGTGAGAGTGACAGAGCCCTGGGACAGGCTGCCCAGGGAGGTGGTGGAGTCTCCTTCGCTGGAGATATTCAAGACCCGTCTGGATGCCTATCTGAGTGATATGTCCTAGGGAGCTGCTTTGGCAGGGGGGTTGGACCCGATGATCTCTTGAGGTCCCTTCCAACCCCTACGATTCTATGATTCTATGATATTCAGAAATGTTTACTAGGTCAATAGTTAGTAAAAAGAAAAACAAACAAACAAAAAATGCTAAAATAAATGCTTTCAAATGCCAAGGAAACTTGCATATGTTCCCTGATTATGAATCTAGAATACTTCCTTTCCAGGCAAAATCAGCAAAAATCAGCTTTGCTAACTAAACTCAAAACCCCTTTTTTCTCTATTTGCCAAAAGCAGAATGTTAATCAAACATAGTATCACTGAAGTCCTTTTTGTGTAAGTTATAGAAATATTCTAATTGGAAATAGATGCAATCCTATGTGATTTTTAGGACAATAACTGAACCATAAACTCCAAACTTTTTCAACTACAGAAGAATATCTGTGTGGTTCCTGAACAGAATGCTATTCAATAGAAATATTCCATACCAGTTACCCCTTCAACAATGAGTGTTTGCCTACACTCACCTTACTATCTTTGAAACAAAACACTGAAAAGCAGGAAGGGATGAGTGTTGAATTCATCTATCTGAAAAATTTTCATTAAAAGTACTTTTAGCTCTTTTTAACTATACTTAAAATTCTTGTCGTGGTTTTGTTTGGGGTTTTTTAAAGTGCCATCTTCTTATTTCAATTCCATTGTGGCTGCATTTTTCTGGGTAGGAAACTCAGCATGGTGCCCTACTCAGTCACTAGGAAGGCAGAGGGAGACCCCAGGAAAGGATTTCTGAAAGGTCTAACTTCTCCTTTATTCAGAAAGCAGGTTTTCTGCCCTTCCATAGCTGACAGTCGAACATCAAACGGTTGTCACTGTTTTTTGAAAGCACCCAATAATCCTAACAATCAAACCACATGTCAGCGACAGGGTATATGAACACCACCTTTGTTATTTCTTTGACATGCCATTGGAATAATAATTGTAATTAGCTGGAAACTTTAAAATACCCACTTAAAACCTACTAATTAAAACATGAGTCAAAAAAAAAGCACAAGACTACAAAATACATGAACACCAATAGACTTACATAATGTAATAGCTCATTGTTAATGTCAGGAGGGGAAGCTTCGTGTAGCTCCCCTGTACAATTATCAGACATGCCTCTTGATGCCTTGACCCAATGGCAGTGCTGGATTTTCCTATCTCTGTTAAATTCAGCATGGTTATGGCTGTGTTAGTGCCAGTGCTGACATGCACGTTATGAGCTAGCAATTTTACAAATAGAGATTTGAAAAACAAGAGAGTGAACAAGAAACTCCAGATGCACAGCCTCTGAACATGCACAACCCTTTGCTGCTGAAAAAAAAACTGGATAGAAAAAAAAAGACCATTTTTATCAATTTGGTGAACTTAATAAAGACAGAAGGCTGTAGGACTTGGTTCTGAATTCTGCAGTCCTGCCAGGCTTCAGTCTCACTGGTTGCTGCAGGGATTAAAATGTCAACCTGTCATACCTGATGGGTCTGGAGTTCACAACTTAATTCTAGGAGAAAACAACCTAACATCCACGTACCCATATTTTCTGAGAATTCCTGGATTTAAGGAAAGCCCAAAGAGGACCATAACAGTATACCTTAAAAGCAACAAAAACAAAGGCAAGGATATGAAATTCATTCCTTCTTAATTCAAAAACAGGCACTTACATCACAGTTCTGAGGAAACCTGATGGGTGTAAGGGTTTTCCCACCCAGATTGTTGTTCAGTGGGGCAAAAAAAACTGCTAGAGAGGTGTGTAAGTTTTCCTGGTAGAAAGCATTCTGAGCTGTAGGACACTGATGGTATAACTTAAGACCAGGGAAGTCTGCACTGCACTGAGCCCAAAGCCACCTGGGCTCACATATAAACAAACAGGCCTTTTCACTACATTCCTTCCTACAGGTCTAGTTAAATTAAACAAAATCTTTGGAATTTTCTCTTATATGAGCTGATAAATTACATTCATGCTGCCTGTGTGAGCCTTTATCATCATGTAAAGATTAATGTTCTTTGGTAATAATTGCTTTAAAAATACTTTGTACACATAGCTCCCTCCAGTGTTTGTCTACACAGCTAGACAGTTCAGACGGTACTGTACATCCTCACTTCCCAGTGATCAGACTGCACTGGAAATCAGAGGCTTGTAACAGAATATGCAGCACATCTTGCCAGTTAAGTTAGAAGGAGTGGGAAGTACGCCTACTCTGCTTATCATTCCTTTCTTCTATTTACCTACTTCCCAAAAGAGGCTTGCAGTACTTGATGCAAGCTGAACAAACAGTGCAGACATCAAATGTTTCTCGTTCATGTATGGTATGAGTTGCTTCTGCCAAACAAATCCACCAAAGCATAATTACTCTTTAAATAATTATCCGTACTCAAAAACTACCAAGTGCTGTCTGGATTACTTCTTAAATAAACTCATGTTCTGTGGTACCCTTTTGTCTCAGAAAGAGAGCTGCTTGAA
>VZTU01001725.1:0-13787 GCA_013400835.1 Zapornia atra
AATCCACCACTTCCCTGGGGCGAGTGTTCCAATGGCTGATGTTCCTATTGGGAAAATTTTTCCTCTTGTGTCCAACCAGTTTCCCCAGGAGTGACCTATACCAGTTACCCTTCATCTTTTCCATGTGACTCCCTGTAAAAAGGGCCTCTCTGTCCCTGACTGATGGGCTTATAATTTTCTGGATTCTCCTTAAGCCACCAAGGCAACAATAGCCTTCTTCCAGTCTTCTGGGATGTGCCCTGATCTTCATGACTTCTCAAAAATTGTGGTGAGGGGCTTTGCAATGACATTTGTCAGTTCTGTTAACACCCTCAGGTGGGTGTTGTTGGGGCCCATTGACTTGTAACAGTCAAGCTCCAGGAGTAGTTTGAATGCCAACTCTTCCTTCACCAATGGCTGGTCCATGTTTGCATTGACATGGATTTTTGTTTCCAAGTCCTGGGGCCTAAATGTGCTGGTAAAAACAGAGGTGAAGGAGGTGCTGAGAACCTCTGCTTTTTCAGCTTTGTTGGTGACTAATTCACCTCCCCTGTTTAACAGTGGGCTTATATTATCCTTCCCATTCTGCTTGTTCTTTATGTAGGGAAGGGAGGAACCCTTTCTTGTACTGTTTGACATCTCTGGCCAATTTAAATTTGAGTTGAGTTTTTGCTTTTCTATCTGCATCTCTGCATACCCTGGCAATGCTGTTATAGCTCTCAATGGGTATTTGTCCACTTTTCCATCCCTGGTATGCTTCCCTTTCAGATTTTACCAGGCTCAGAACCTCACAGTTCAGTCAAGGGAAGGTTTCTTGCCCCACTTACTTCCCCTACCTGTGAAGAGAATGAACTGGTTTTTGTGCTTCCAGGTGAGTGTTCTTGAAAAAACTCCCAGTGCTTCCTAGTTCCTTTATTCTCCATGGAATCTTCCCATTGAATCCCTCCTAGTTGAGCCCTAACTGAGCTGAAAATTGCTCTTCTAAAATCTAAACTCTTTTTATTAGTGCTAACCTTCAGCATGCTCAGGAGCTACCCAAAGTTTAAATCCATATTTATTCTCATGCTCTCAAATGCAGCCTTTTTTTTAGATACTTGCCACATTTTTTTGCTCTTTCTTCCTGCTTCCTTTTTTTGTTGATGACTAATATATTAATTGTGCCTGTGCAGCAGTTGTGTCTCAAGCTTCTCATTTTGTGAGAGTGTTCACATCTTCTCATTTCAAGATGCATTTTACTTTTGCTCAGTGTTAATGGTACTGCTAGGGCATCCTGAACCCAGCTTGATTGAGAATTTTCCTCTATATTTCACCCATAGCAAATACAAACTGTTTGGGATTAAAGTACCTTTCAGCAGCAGGAATGCATTTACTACAGGCAGTAACTAAGAATTTGTTCTGAGCTGAGGAATTCAGTAAGAAGGCTGTACTTGCCTGTGGAGTGGTGTCTTCATTGGTTGTATCCCTGTGTCTAACTCCTATGTCCACCATCCTCATTTTAGTTTGCCACTTTTTAGGCATGCCTGGCAGATTATATGTTAATTTCTCAAATGTTCAGACTTCCAAAATACAAAAACATCACCCTGCAGTGTGAAGATACTCTTTAGACATGCCTTTTCCTCTGGCATGTCTTCGTGCATTCTCTCCTTGCTTATCTAATGCAGTGCTTAGAACCATCAGAAGTTGTTAGAGGAAAATGCAGCTCAGTGGAAAGTGAAATAAATGGCTGAAGACTGTCATGCTTTTAACACAGCTCACCTCATGGTAAATCGTATTGACTCCTTGTTGGACTGGGATTTGACACAACCTGCTAACACTAGCAGGTCTGAGCCTCAGCCTGGGACTAGGTCTGATTGGGATTTAGATGAAAGATCACTGAGGGAACAGCTTTGGCAGGGGGTTGGACCTGATGATCTCTTGAGGTCCCTTCCAACCCCTATGATTCTGTGAAATGCGCTGCTGCTGGAGGTGATTTGAATATGGGGAGGAACTTAAGCTGGAGTGTTTGGCAGTTTACCTACACCTGGGTGTTACAAACAGACCCTTGGTAATCTAAAGTTCCCCAGTAATTATTAGACTGCCAACAAACTTCCAAAAAGGTACCTCAGGGAACAAGCCTGCATTTGATGATATACCTTAATGTAACAGACTTTTACGATCACACATGACAGATGAGATACTGTTCCCAGCACAGGGGCTGTTTTATAAGTCATTATGGTAATTTTTTTACCAGTTGATTAACAGGATGTTGGTGTTTATTATTTTCTGGGTAGGAAAGAACATACTGGATTAGTTTGGTGAGTTCAATTCTTGTAGCAGTCATATTTAGTACAAGTTGTAATATATCAGAGGTTATTTTTTCAGGAGTATTGTAAAGCATGTATTTTAACAAGCTTCCCTACCCCCATTTGCTGCAGTGTGATGTGGATACTGGCTATCAACAGTGCTGAAATAAAACCCTTGCTAAAGAGCAAAGGCAATCAAAAGAGGGAGTAAAACTTCTAACAGGGGGAGAATAATCAGTCAGCTTAGAATGAAGAGGTCAGTTGGGGATACGGTGGTGTCCTTAAACAGACTCTGCTCTCAACTGTGCTGTGATTTGTGACACATCTCTACAAGCAGACTCCACTGAGGGTATGCAAAGATCAGTGAGAAGAATGGATGTGCTTGAGAACTGGATGTTCAAGAATGGTTGGAGTTTTAAAACCTTGATAGATGAGCAACTCTGTCCACTGGAAGGAAAGACTGGCAGTTAGACTTGCATGCTGTGGGCAAAATTTCAGTATGCTCAAAAGATGCTAAAACAGCTAATAGAAGCAGCTGTAGAAATATCTTCAGAAAAACCTTCCTAGGGTCCTTCATTCTTGGGGTCAAGGAAGGGAAGTGATCAGAAATGGAAGAAAGAAATCGAGGGTTGTTAAAAAGATCACTGAAAAGCAGAACTACCCCTGTGCTGTGGTCTGACCCACGCTTCAATTTAGTGCAGGGTGTGCATAGATTGTGGCTCTGAAATGCTAGACAGTCAAAAAATGCTATTGGGGGTGTTGGGGAAGGCAGCAGGCCTGCCGGCGGCCTAGCTCTCTTCACTGAAGACATAGGCCCTACCGGCGGCCTAGCTCTCCTCACAGCAGACACAGGCCCTGACAATATCCTCGTGTTCCCATGAGACCGGAAAAGTTCCTCATGCTGAGAGGATTTTAATAATCACATTCTCCAGACACAGCGGCCTTGATGACAGGGGTACAGACTGCCCTAAACCACGAAGGAGTTGTGGGAAGGTACTTGGGAGTAACGGAACATGTTAAGAACCAGCCAGAATAAATGGTCAAAACAGCAGGTGTGCAGATATTTTAGACATCATAGGTAAACTAATGATCTTTAGCTATAAGATATATTTATCAGAACTCGTTATAATCACTAACCAATCAGTAACCAATTAGCAGTTGTTTAGCTTGCCACGTCTGCAGTAACAAATGTCTATAATCTGTGTGATTTCACCCAATAAACAGCTTCACCTGAAATTCATATCAAACTGCGTGTGGCCCATCGCTGGTCTCTGCATTGGAGGGCTTTACAACAGCTAAAGATAAGGGAACTAGCTAAGAGATAGCTTGAATGCACATAAATAGCTCACTTCAAGTAAGACTTTGCACAGAAGGCAGGGAAATACATATGAATGCCATCAACCTGCAAATCTGGTGGGCAAAGGGGCCCAGCAGTGGTGTGGGGAGTGCTTGCTTGTGAGGAAAAACACCAAACCAAACAGGTTAGACCGTCTCTATCTGAATTTTCACAGTAATGCTCCTTGTTTGTGGAGGTGTTGGTAGGATGTAGTAAGCCTATGCAGAGCTTTCACTGTATGCTGGCTTGGTATTCGCATGACAGGTGGAAATCCAATTCCTTTCTTTTATGTGTGATGAAAAGCAGTCCTGGGAATAAGATGGAGAAGGGATATGACCTTAAGATTGCAAGGTAACCTAAATAAGGCTACTCAACCCTGCCTTCTGGCTTGCTTTAATGGTAAAAAAAAAATATTTAAATTTTATTAAAGCTACTTAATGGGATTTGTTCCAAACCAAAACTAAATGTCAAATTTTGGCAAGTTGTCAGGAAATAGAACAATAATTTTGATTATTTTTATTCCTGCAGCCATACATGGGAGAAGTCAAAGCACCACAACTTGCAGTCTGGTGCTGGAAGGACTCTGTTACAGTTGGCCTCGCTTCTCTCTGTAGTGCCTTGTAAGATAACCACAGCTGCTGAAGCAGTTTGGTTTCCTTCTAAAGCTACAATCACTGTACCCTTGGCACAGACTGCTCTCAGAAAGAGACGTATTACTCATGATGTACAGAAAATGCGTGTCCAGGAAGGTGTAGAGGTAAGAAGAAAAGTAGACTGTAGGAGGAGAATTGAATTACACAGCTAGCTTCATGTCCAGCATGGTAAAAACCCTAACGTACTAGGAACTGGCACAGAAACAAGTGCTATTGATTCTGTGTAAGCAGTCTGTGAGACAGGCTGGTGTTACGTGCTCTGGCACTGCAATAGTTAGCAGGGAGGAAGAGAGTACAGTCCTACTGCTGAGAGTACAGAGTAGTATGAAGGAAACAGTGCCCAGTAGCACTGCAATCACTGCACAGGCCTTTCCTTAAACATGTCAGCAAAGTGTTAATATACCAGTAGCAACCTGGGCGTTGTGGGTTTCATGGCCTGAGCAGTGCGTTTCAGTGGGCATCACCACTTTGTGTATATTGCTATAAAGTGCTGTTATTGTTAGATCTCTTTCTGCTGTCCCAGCAAGCTGTCCTTATCCCAACCTACAAGGTTTGGGGTTGGTTTTTTTTATGAGTTTCATTTTCTTCCTGTCCCTCTCCCCCCTTTAATTCCCCACACCCCCGCTCCTGCTCAGCTCTCACCTGGGGCCAGACCACGACGCTGCCGTGCCAAAGCGCTATCGCTCTCGTCGTGATTTCTCCATTAGACTAATTCTTAGAAACAGGCTATGCATCAAGCAGCACCCTTTCCTCCAGCTCATCAGTTCAATATTTATGAGTGAATTTGAATCCCAAATCAAAACAGGAGTTTGCTTGTGCAGCTGTAGAAAACAACTTCTTTGATGCATAACTTATTGCTCGGGAAGGTTCACGTGTTCCCCTTGCCTCCCCTTCCTCCTCCCCTTCATTCCATATGTGCAGAAGTTGGTAGAAAAGTTTCTAAAATAAAGCAGGCTTCATAAAACTTGCTGAATCCCCACAAAGCAGTTTAATTTTTAAGAAAACTTGAGACACAGGAAAAATCCCAAACTAGTTCCTTTCTCGTTCCAAACCCCTTGGGTTTTGCTTAAGCTGCACAGTTGTCCTGGGCTTTGTTCTCTGATATGTGCTTTCCCCATTCATAGTTCAGGGGGAGTAGTGATTGTGGTTGGCTGTTTTGTTTGTTTGTTTTTGGGGGGTTTTTGGTGGGGTTTTTTTTGCTTTTGGGGTTTTTTTATGCCTGTTGTGCAGTTTCACATGGTCCTTCTACCTCAGGAATATTACAGTGCTGCTTGTGCTTTTTTCCATCTCCTTAGCTTTTTCAAAATGTGTTTACATCCCTGTACAAAACACAGGTTCTGGTGTTGCTTGGTAAATGGAAGCAGTTCTTTTGGGGGTGTTGAGGGGGGGAAAAGATGGCAGCTGTGTCCAGAGCTGGGGCCCCAATACAAGAAAGATGTGGGNGCAGGACAAGGGGGATGGATTAAAGCTGAAGGAAGGAAGGGTTAGATTAG
Source organism: Zapornia atra (assembly GCA_013400835.1). NCBI lineage: Eukaryota > Metazoa > Chordata > Aves > Gruiformes > Rallidae > Zapornia > Zapornia atra. The sequence goes on from VZTU01001725.1 coordinate 5,744, forward strand.
ATATTAGGGGGAAGTTCTTTCCAGAGGGAGTGGTGAGGGGCTGGAACAGGCTGCCCAGAGAGGGGGTGGGTGCCCCGTCCCTGGGGGTGTTCAAGGCCAGGTTGGCTGGGGCCCTGGGCAACCTTGTGTAGCTCCAGGCCTGGAGGTTGGTGGCCCTGCCTGTGGCAGGGGGGTTGGAGCTCTGTGATCCTTGAGGTCCCTTCCAAGCCAGACCAGTCTGGGATTCTATAAATCTCTCTAGAATTTTTGACAAGAGGCCTGTAGAATAGTGTAAAATGGGTAACACAGGGGAAAATACACAATAGCAAAAGAAGACAGAGACAGGAACAATGACTTAGATTTTGGCTCATTTTGCAGAGGATGGTTAAATATGCCTGGACCTGAATGAGATTTTATTCTTGGGTATGTACTGTTCATTTCTAATGTGCTGCACTGCCAACCCACTGTAAATTCTTAACTAGGTAATTCAAAGAAGTTGATTGATTGATTAATTATTATCTGGTAAATACAAATCAATTTTATTTCCATTCTTCTTTTGCCTTAACCCCCCCTTTTCTTTCATTACTTTACAGTATATTGCATTAACTGTCTGTCCAGCCTCCTTATTCTTAACTAATAACATCACTGTTCCAGTAGAATGTTGGAATATGAAGTAACAGAGAGTGTGGCTTCCCTCTCCCAGGTATTCTTACTAGTGATGCTTAAGAGAAAACAGTCACTGTGGTGATCCTCCCTTGACCAGGAAAGGTTTTAAGAGAAAACAGTCCCTGTGGTGATCCTCCCTTGACCAGGAAAGGTTTTTTCCACTTGGAATGAAAGAGAAGGAAAGGTTTTATGGGGATATTAGCACTAAATCAGTGCAAATTCTCTCCTCTTCCCCACTGAGAAAAGAACTTATTTAACAGAGTTGAACTGATCAAGAACTTTATTTAATATTTTTCTGTATTTTATAGATAACACCTCTGATGCTTTTTTATTTTTAAGGATTCAGATGTACTTATATCAGCTCAAAGTCACATTTTTGTGGAAAAGAATGGGGTTTCAGTGTCTGGGTTTTTTTTTAATAATGACATTATTTCAACATATAATGATTGGAGAAAGGAGAAATCCTTTCCTAAATTATCAGCACTTTAGTAATCACTCATGACTTGACTTTCTCACTAATGCCAAGGGATGTAAATTCCTAGGCTTTACAAGTAGGGATATCTGTTTTCTTTAGAAAGAACATAAGATGTGAAAGGCCTGACCTCTGTTCCTAACAATCTTAATTTGCAGGTTGGATTTGTCTTGTTTTCTTATTTTTCTGCACCATTTTGAGCTGACAGGAGTGTCCTGGCACATAAATAATCTAGGGCTTTCTACTGTTGGAAGTTTTCTGTTGAATGATGTATTAGAACTCTCTGGGTACCATATTTCAAACGTTCAGATGAACAAAGATAATGCTCTTTGTCATGCAGAAGTGATATGTTTTAGATCAGTGGTTTTATGAACTGAAGCTATGCTGCTCTGAAAGGCCAGGAAAGAATTGCACTTTTTTAAACCATTAATACTTACTTGGAAGTATAGAATTTCAAAGGTGTGTTTCTGCTCCCCTGACAGTGAGTGGGTGAAGGACTCAGGGACAGCTTTGGTGTGCTGCAGAGTCTACAAAGTGTTCCCAACTTCTTTTTTCCCCCAATAACAGTTTCCCATCCTCTGTTTTGCCCTTATGCTCTTCCCAGCCCTCTTGCACTGCCATGTCCAAATCTCTTTGGTTTAAGATCTGTGTCTCCCTGAACTCCAGGGGTTCATTAATTCTGTCTGCAGTCTTTTGAAGTTGGTTTCTGTGTTTAAGAGGCATCGGCCACCCCGTTCCCCTGGACTTCCTCTCCTGGAAACAGGTGAGTGTAGATGTTTTGAATATGGTTCTAGGAACAGACTGTCTTTTCAAATGACTTCATTGAATGAGGTTCAACACTGCCAAGTGTCAGGGGCTGCACTTGGGCTGGAAGAATCCCAGCCACAGATACAGCCTGGGAGAAGAGCTCCTGGGGAGCAGCCCTGCTGAGAAGGACTTGGGGATTGTGGTGGGGGAGAGACTGAACATGAGGCAGCAGTGGCTCTGGCAGCTGGGAAGGGCGATGGGATCCTGGGCTCCATCAGCAGAGGGGTGGCAGCAGGGACAGGGAGGGGATTGTCCCTCTCTGCTCTGCCCTGGGGAGGCCCCAGCTGGAGTCCTGTGTCCAGAGCTGGGGCCCAACACAAGAGAGATGTGGGGCTGTTGGAGAGGGGTCAGAGGAGCCACGAGGATGCTCAGAGGGCTGGAGCAGCTGCCCTACAGAGAGAGGCTGAGGGAGCTGGGCTGGTTCAGCCTGGAGAAGAGAAGGCTGTGGGGGGACCTCACTGCAGCCTGCCAGTCCCTGAAGGGAGCTTATAAGCAGGAGGGGATTCAACTTTTTAAAAGGGNAGGGGGTGGGTGCCCCGTCCCTGGGGGTGTTCAAGGCCAGGTTGGATGGGGCCCTGGGCAACCTTGTGTAGCTCCAGGCCTGGAGGTTGGTGTCCCTGGCTGTGGCAGGGGGGTTGGAGCTCTGTGATCCTTGGGGTCCCTTCCAACCCATGCCAGTCTATGATTCTATGATTCTCTGAATATAAAACAGCCCTTTAATGTTAGCTTTTTTGCATTTCTCTGGAGTAAACCTGATTTAATTTATGCTAAACATAATGGAACACCTGTGTGTGCTGGATAAAAACTGGAGTATGTAATACTAGATGGAGAAATGTCATATCCTAAGTACTGGAAACAAGCAGCAAAGCTCTGGAGTGTCTTTTAACCTTTTATTTTTGTCCTTTTGGAATTGAGAAATCTCTGAAAACAAAAATGTCCATAACAGGTTTAAAAGGGAGTGAATGACCAGTAAAAAAAAAAATCAATATAAATGAAGATTTTTCTGTGCTGTTTTGCCAAAGCTCAAGAGAATATTTTTAACCAGTTTCTCTTGCCTACTGGAGTCAAACCCTTGCAATGAGACTTAATGGATAGAGAAAAAGAATTCAGTAATTGGTTTCTGATTACTTAGTCACTCTGAGAAGTAGTTAAATGGAAATGTGAACTGTTGCACTGCCCATGTTTCAAAGGAAGGTTATAGCAGAGCTATCTGACAGCCTTTTGATTCTTTGACCAAGAAAAAACTGATACAAGGCATTTTTTTAAGAGTACAGTATGAAATGAGAGAAGTGAAGGCCAGGAAAGCTATTTGCTGTTAAGGAGGGGTGAAACAGGTTTACAAAACACACTATGTGATGTGGTTCCTTGTGACAGAAGTTCAATGCAGGGGAGGTGCCTTCTGGTCCTGTTGCAATAGGTCTCTGTGGTCTCCAGGCTGCTGTCCCCCTCCTCAAAAAGAGGGCTGTTCTAATAACACTTAGGAAACAGATACTGCAGTTACAGGAGCACAAGTGCAAGATGTTTCTGGTGAATTGTTCTCAGCAGCAGGCAAAGATATTATTATGAGGAAGAGAAGCTTTTCTATGCATGTAGGTTGTCATTTAAACTATTTGATGTCTCCATTTTTGCCTGTTACTGCTGCTTTTCAGTGTCCTGTTCTTGGTGGAGCTGGGAGATGATGTGATTCATATCTGCTGTTACAGTGAGTTTGCAGACCATTGTGCAGGGGAAGGGATTAAAAAAAAATGGAGTTTCTCATAGGAAAAAGCTGTAATTGCATCTTTTCCCTACCCTCTCATCCAGAGCAAGGTTTTATTGTCAACTTCAATGAGAGGCAGGTGGGTACCAAGGTCATTAAAAGCAGGACTGCATACAGCTGCTTTGGAAAGGGAATAGAGAAAAGAAAACAGAGTTATAAACAACAAGCTGATATATTTTTTCTTTGAGTGGGATCAATACATGAGGCTGCTGGATCTGGCAATGCTGAGGAGAAACACTGAGATTTCACTTCATGAATTTTAATAGCTCATCCTTCAGTTTGACTTCCAAGTCGTAGTAATGGCTTGAGCAACTGCACTTGGAAAGATGGACACAAATGAGCTGGCTTGGCCCAGCTGCAGCTGTAGGTGGCTGCAGCGATGAGAATGGGAATCCACTCAGAGTTCTGGTCCCTCTCACCATCTGGCCCTTTGGTTCCCTGATGTGCTGACATGACAGCATCTCTGTGAACCAGCTGGCAGGCATCACCTTGGCCTCTGCCTTCCTCCCAGGAGCTGTCTGTCAGTCTGCAGCAAAGACAGGCAAATACAGAGCTCTGATGTGAAGCCCTGAAGGTGTGGTAGGACGATTTGGTTCCTAATATACCTCCCAGAGCTCTTGAAATGGGACCTGTTTACTTGTATGGTTCAGCATGTGTTTTCAATGAATGTATTAATCCTGCAAGGCAGAACTGAGGTATGAAGAGAGGGTAAGTTTTCAAGTTAAAACTAAGAGTGAAGGATGAGCTTGGGGTGGGCAGGGTTTTTTTGGGGTTGGTTTTCATTCCTGCTAGTGACTCAGAGATAGACATGAAGGCCAAAATCCTCATATCCACTTCAGACATCAAAAGAAATTATCTTCATTTCAAGGTTAAGAGCATCTATAGCTCCAGTTAATGTTAAGATGAGCAGCATGCTTCCAGTTCCCCAGTAATAAATAAGAAACATCTCATGGGGATATTAGAAAGCTTGTAAGAGTAGAATTTCCTTCTGTGCATCCTCTTGCTGCTTCAAAAGAATTTTACAATATGGTGAGAGTTTCATAGAGGGGAAATACATATTTTGGATAAAAATATACTGTCTGAACCAAGAATCCAGGTGACTGACCTCTAAGTAGATGCTTTCTTCATCCTGTCTATGAGCAGGATGATTAGATAACAACTAAGTTGTCCCTCACATGGGGCTGGTCTCTGAGGTAAAACCAGTGCAGACAGGATTCCATGTAGCATGCACAGCAGTGTGCTCAAGCACTTCAAGCTCAGACAGGACCTGCATGATGTTCATGTATTGCTGTCTGAATTTGTATCATTGGAACACAAAAGGCTGAATTATTCACATCAGAAAAGCATTTTATGTCAGACTAAAGGACAACTCTCTTCAACCTCACCTGTGGTCCATGTAGAAATCTTCCTAATCAGAGTTGGATGGAGACTCTTGCTGTCTGCAACTAACACACCCTGCCTGACTGGCTAGCCAAACATCTAGGGTATTTCTATTTTCTATGAATAACAAAAAAAAATCCACTTCTAGTATTAATACCACTCATGCCTAAAACTCATGAGAGTTTGTCCAATTTATCCAACAGTTCCATCTAAATTTTAACTCCTGAATACAATTCTGTAAGTGAGAACACAGCAAGGGTTTTGCTATAATAAAACAATAAATGGCATCTTTTTATTTAAAGGTTGGACTTGATCTTGATCACACAGAATTGTAGGGGTTGGAAGGGACCTCAAGAGATCATGATGATGGTCTTTTCCAACCAAAATTAAATGGTAGCTCCATGCCTGGAGGTTGGTGGCCCTGCCTGTGGCACGGGGCTTGGAGCTCTGTGACCCTTGGGGTCCCTTCCAACCCAGAGGATTCTATGATTCCCTTCCCACAGAGTGGCAGCTCTGACCTCTTATAGAGATTGGTATTTTTTAACCAGAAGGCCTTAAAAATGTCAATTTTATAAAAAGTAACAATTGTGGTATCTCAGGTTCACTTGTACTTTCTCCTTTCTTCAGTTGTTCCAGAGAGAGATGTTTCCTGATGGCTTCTGTTTCTGTTTTCTGTCCTTAGAAGATAACTAAGGGAGTTGTGATGCTGTTGCTGTAGAAGATGATGCCTTTGGGGTTATCTGTGTCTCTCAACATGTGGTTTATATGTTTATGCTTTTCCTTGTTGCTGTTGAGTATCTTAGGTGGACCTAATCTGTATCTAGTGGAAATGTATACATTAGAGGAGAGGATTTGGGTGTTTTCACAAGGCTATATTTTTAAATGTCTTTCAGTCCAGGCTTCCCTTACAACTCTCTGCAGCTTGTTTATGTGCTGTACTCCCTAAACCCAAGGGATTCTCTAGATTTGCTTCAATATGAAACAGCTTTGAAGTCCTGGCAAACCAGGTTTGTGGGGGTTTTCTTTCCAGATCTATGCTTAGGACTCCACACAGTATGCCCAGCGAGGATGCTACCTGCACCTCAGCTATTTCTACAAAGTCCAAAGGGGATAAGAAAGAAAGGCAGTGCAACCCACAGTGTTTTCCCAAGCTGTTTGCAGACAGGAAACCACATGGCAGCACATCCCATCAGGAGGGAACCTGCGTCCTCCAATCCTCCCATTGCCGGAGACTCCGCGAGGAACGAACGCGGCTTGAGGGGCTCGTGCTGGTAAATTACAGCTGCATCAAGAATAAGAGCAGCAGATGTTTTGCTGAGAGAGGGTTTTCTCTCACAGTGCCAGGAGGCTGGCAGTGGGGTGTTCTTCCTGTGCTTGCTCAGAAGAGGCTGTTTGGAATGGCCTGCATGGAAAGAAGCGTCCGGTAACGCGAGTTCCTGCTCATCCATCAGGAATAATTCCCAGAAGCATTAAAAGGTGAGCAGCATTGTGTATTAAAGGAGATCTATGCCCTCTCTTCCTGGAGAGCAAAGGGTAGTTTTAGGAGAAGTAGAGCAAGTGTAGGCAAGCAAACTGGTTTAGAAATGAAAGGATAGGAAGGAGGCGTAACTGGCCCTCAGCCTCCAGCGTGCTTTGCAGCCTACATGGGACACACTGAGAAACTTAAGTGGAGGGAGCCAAAGGAGAGATATTTATGCAGACTGAGTTGTGTCCTGAGCCTCCTGGGGCTCCTACATGGGGAGGGAGAGAAACAGGGACAGAAGGTGCTGGAACAGGCTGCCCAGAGAGGGGGTGGGTGCCCCGTCCCTGGGGGTGTTCAAGGCCAGGTTGGATGGGGCCCTGGGCAACCTTGTGTAGCTCCAGGCCTGGAGGTTGGTGGCCCTGCCTGTGGCAGGGGGGTTGGAGCTCTGGGATCCTTGGGGTCCCTTCCAACCCATGCCATTCTATGATTCTATGATTCTCTGATTCTATGATTCTATGATTCTATGAATCTATGAAGGAGAGAGAAAACAAGTAATAATTTGTGCTCCTCAAAGCACAATTCAGAGCAGGAGGATAATATATTCCCTGCTTCTGTATGGCTTGGGGTAGAAGCTAACCACAGTATAAGCAATGTGTTCATTTTAATGTGATATTTTTGAAATGAGAATTGATCTAAAAGTATTCAAGGGAGTTAAAACTAATGATTTTCCTCTTGGAAAATATTTCCTTCCCTTCACCTATATATTTAATCACACATGATGCACATAATTTGATTACTTAAGTATTTGCCATAATGTTTAGACAAATATAATACAAATAGATACAATTACAGCTGGTAAACATTTGTCTACTGGCAAAATAATTTTGTGAGAGTAAGCACAGCTATTAGTGTATCCCTTCATTAAAGAGAAGACAAAAATTAAGTACAATAAAAAGTCACAGTATGTAGAAAAGAGAGAATTTGTCACAAATGAGCACACATCTTTGGGGAAATTAGTTATAATCCTTCATTTCTTAATAGAGGATTTCCAGCAAACTCTGAGCATGCCTAGGTAAGTGGCAGCAAGTCACCTTGCATGTTTTCACTCTGGTTAGATATTTGCACCTCTCTGCAGCATCTGACCCTGCTCTCTGCTTGCTCACTGGACTGATTTTTACTGATTTCAGTGACAGCTTCACTGGAGAATGAATCCAACTTTTATACTTTTAAGAAAGTGAAGCAACTCCCATGTTTACTGGAAATCTCCCTGTAATATCTTCTAAGTTACACCCTCATAAGTGTAAAAGATTTGGTGCTACTAGATGTTTGGTACTGGAGAAAGTAAGAGAGCAAGCTGGTCCTTCAGACCTCTTGACTTGTTTAATGAAAGGTGGGGGGTCCCTTTTAGCTCCTCAAGTAAGACATGGCATGAAAGTTGGAAGGTTGGAAAAGCCCTTTAAGATCATCAAGTCCAACCATTCCCATCCTAAGCTAAACCAGATCCCTCAGTACCTCATCT
>VZTU01001725.1:21461-34158 GCA_013400835.1 Zapornia atra
CACACAGGGCGGTGTCCAGATGGGGCTGGAATCTCTCCAGAGAAGGAGACTCCACACCCCCTGGGCAGCCTGTCCCAGGGCTCCCTCACCCTCACTGGGGAAAAGTTCTGCCCCAGGTTGGTGTGGAACTCCCTGTGCTCCAGTTTACAGCCATTGCCCCTTGTCCTGTCCCCACAGACACTGAGAAGGGGCTGGCCATGTCCCCCTGTGTCCCACCCTTCAGCTATTGATACCCATTGATCGGATCCCCTCTCAGGCTTCCTTTCTCCAGGCTGAACAAGGGGCTGGCCAATTCCCCCTGCATCCCATGCCTAAGATATTGATAAATACTAATTAGGTCCCCATGAGTCTTCTTTTCTCCAGGATGAACAGCCCCAGCTCACCCAGCCTGTCCTCACAGGGGAGATCTGGATATTTGGTAGTAGTTCTTCATTAGAAATGTCAGGCCAACATCTTACTGCTCCAGAAGTTGGGGAACTGACCTGCTGCAGTTCAGCTTGCCAGCCAAGAGGTGAGTTGGCTGTTCCTTTTTCCTTATTTATCTCTTTCCATACTTTGACTTGTTTGGAATAAGAAAGATTAGCTCCAGTTGCACCCTCTCACATCATGGTTCTTTAGTAGCAACCTGAAGTAAGATCTATCTGTTCAAGCCAGCCTCCTTGGTGGCAGAACCTATTTCTCTGTTCAAGTGGACACCTAAGCAGTAAGAAGGGTTTCCTAAAGTTTATGAAGTCATGTGCTACATGGAATAGACCTCCAAAAGAACTGCAGTTTGTGTTAGCTGGCTGGGAAGTCAGCAGGACTGCAGGGTACACAGCCATTATATGGTGTTCATCAAGTTTATTATAGGAAGTGAGAGCAAGTTTTGATGATGTTTCTCACACCCAGGAAACAGTCAAAATCACATCTCTAGAACAATTTGCTTGTAGTAAAACGATCTCCCAGTGAATCTTTTTTATTCCCCCTGTAGAATAATACCAGTTTAAAAGAGTCTCATTTTCTGATGCAGCACTGAAATCTCAGTCATATTCTAGCTTCTCCTTTGGGAGAGTATTTTCTCTTGTGGAAGCTGATCTCATGTGAGCAATGCTTGCCACAGCAACCTGCTTGAGCTCAGAGGTGAAGGGCAGACACACAGACAGGGCTGGTATGACCAGACTTTGCAGGTTGGTTGCCTCTAGGCTTGCAGAAGAAAGCCTCAGCTCTGCTGATGAATGCATGTGGGGTGAAGATGTCTGATATTGGTATAGATGATGAATAAAACTGTTTCAGCAGAGACTTCCAAGCCTGGCTGTGGGGTAGCAGGGAAGCAAGGAGCCTGAGCAGGCACCTCACAGCAGCCTCACCAGAAATAAAGACTGGTTTTGGTTCATTTTATTATTTTTTTTTAATTGCCAAAAAGGAAGGATTAACATGATCATTTCAAAACCAGCCTGTAAGTCAAGATGCTTCAGCTCAGTATCCCTGAGACAAAAATTTCTGGAGGTGGGTGTTTGTTTTGCTACTGTACATTGTCAGAGAAAAAGGTCTTTCAGAAAAGAGCAGTTACTTTCTAACTCTCCCCACCTCATACTCTAGAGCTACTTTACTTTGCTGTCTGCTTTTAGAGAGTTCTCTAAGAGTTCATTATAAATACCTATATAAAAGTTCATATGCTGTCATTTGACAATGCAGCCTTCTCTGTGGCACTCATTCCACTGGCAAGACAGAAACTATTAAAAGCCTGAGGAGTTTCCAGTTGATTTCTTGGCTTTAAAATCCTGGTTTTAATATCTGAGTAAGGGGAGGGGAATGAGTGCAAGTGAGGTTTGGGGGCTTTTTTGTTGTTAGGGTTTTTTACTTTTAAAAAAAAAAAGAGGTCAAGCTAGGCACAGGAGGATCTGAATATGATTATTTTCCCTCATAATCCATTATCACTCTCTACTGGTTGTTCATTCACCTCTTACAACTTGTAAGTGTCCTTGAGATCTGTTACTTTATCTAGATGCCAGTCTGCCAATTCTGTGCTCTTTAAAGTAAAAACTATTAAGCTCTGTTTTTCATTTATGCCAAGGGCTGAGCTGCATGGGGAGTAAAAGTCAGGGAAAGGCAGAACTTTAAAGGACATGAAAGAACAGAAATGCCTTTGATTTGACACCAAAAATTGGGACTTGAGCTCTGTATGAGCTGAGATCCATGGTAAGTGTGGGCCATGGGGCTCAGGCCAGAAGAATAAACAGCAGCTTTTTATTTAGGATGAGGGGGAATGGGTTTAAATTGGAAGGGGAGAGATTTAGATCAGATATTAGGAAGAAATTCTTCCCTCTGAGGGTGGGGAGGCCCTGGCACAGGGTGCCCAGGGAGATGGTGGCTGCCCCCTCCCTGGAGGTGTTCAAGGCTGGGTTGGATAGTACCTTGAGCAGCCTGGGCTGGTGAGAGGTGTCCCTGCCCATGGCAGGAGGTTGGGACTTGATGATCTTTGAAGTCCCTTCTGTGATTCTATGATTTCTAAGAAAATTATGTAGTAGAAAAAGAATGTACATATTGGGATTGCTAAATCCTGAGTGAGCAGCAGTGGGAACTACAGGACTGGGAGCAGAGAGAGGTGAAAACCAGCACGAGACGCGTGGCTGGGGTCTCCTGCAGACCTTCAGCTGGGGTGTGAGAAGGAGTTGTGGGGACTACAGAGGCTTTGTTTGTTCTTGTTCACTCCCTGTCAGTCTGTCCTTTGACACAGCTGCTTTCCTCACATAGCCTGACCTAACTGAAAGATTGAGTGGTCCATCTAGAGCCCAGGCTCCTTACAGACAAACTATCAAGTGAGGTTTATCAACCCAAACCCAACATGATTGATAGAATGGTGTTTGTTGTTGCAGGTCCTGGAGATTGTGCTGCCTGAGGATTCAGAGGACATGACCTGGGACTGGTATGATGGAAATAAGTTGGAATACTTCTACACAAGATGTTTGCAGACTGAAGGTTATGATACTGCTCTGATTTTCTAACCACTTACCAGGTCAGTAATCACTTGGACGTTACTCATGGACATGCTGAAGCTCAACTCTCACACCACCCCCTTGGAAGTTTACTTTAGCCTTGACACAGGTGTGTTTAAGTTGATTTTATTCTCACAGGCTTATTGCAAAAGCCTTGTTATTCTCATCTGACATGTCTAGAAAGGTCAGTGTTTGGAAGGAAGGAAGATAAGCATTTATCAAAGTAGATTGCCCACAACTTGTTTACAGTAGGAAGGTAAAAGCAATTCCCAGAAGGACAAAAAAGAAACCCACCCCAAAAAACCTCCTTCAGAACAGCAGATGGTGAAATATTTCTCTCTCTTGGAATTACCATGAAGCAGTTATGGAGATAATTGACCTGGTCACCTCCATATACTGCAGCAGTGCCTGAAACACGAGGCAGTGCTCTCTCAAACATCCCTGATCTTAAAGGAGCATCTTGAATAGATGAAAAGCATCAAACATTTCCATAGGCTGTGCCTCATTTAAAGAACTTTCAAAAATGGCTTGTTTTGCCATGTCAAAACTGTGGAGTCCTTTTTTCTTCCCCTGGAGTTTTCCACACTGGAAACTTCAGTGTGAAGTTTGAGATGCTCAGATGCCTGTGTGTGTGTGCTGTGCTGGGGAGATGTGCTGTTCCCACCACACAGTGTTCATTGGCACAGTGTCATTTTCCACATAGAAGTGGAAGAATCCATCACAAGGATCAGTAAAGCCAACTTTAACATGGATCACAGAATCACAAGGTTGGAAAAGCCCTTTAAGATCATCAAGTCCAACCATTCCCATCCTCAGCTAAACCAGATCCCTCAGTACCTCATCTACCCTTTGTTAAACACACCCAGGGAAGGGGACTCAGCCCCTCCCTGGGCAGCCTGTGCCACAGCCCCACAACTCTGCCAGGGAAGAACTTTTCCCTCCCATCTGAGCTGACCCTGCCCTGGGGCAGCTTGAGCCCATTGCCCCTTGTCCCATCTCCTGTCCCCTGGCTGAAGAGACCATCCCCCACCTCTCTGCACCCTCCTGGCAGGGCAGTGGAGGTGGGGAGAAGGTCTCCCCTCAGCCTCCTCTTCTCCAGGCTGAACACCCCCAGCTCCCTCAGCTGCTCCTCAGAGGATTTGCCCTCCAGCCCCTTCCCCAGCCTGGTTGCCCTTCTCTGGACTGGCTCCAGGACCTCCATGTCCTTCTGATGGTGAGGAGCCCAGAACTGGACCCAGCACTCGAGGTGCAGCCTCCCCAGTGCCCAGTCCAGGGGCACAATCCCCTCCCCAGACCTACTGGCCACACTATTTCTGACACAGGCCAGGATGCCCTTGGCTTTCCTGCCCCCCTGGGCACACTGCTGGCTCATGCTCAGCCTGCAGTCACCCAACACCCCCAGGTCCTTCTCTGCTTCACACTGGGGGTGGGTTATGTACACATGCACACAGTCAGAGGAAAATAGATGTGCACATCACTGTCTTACATGTAATTACATGTAAGTCACATGAGCACCTAATTTATGGAGCCCTGTGTGTGTGACTGCCTATATTCACCCAGTTCTGGTCTCCCCCCTTTTGTTGACCCATCTCTGCTTTACTCACATTATACTGCTTGGATGAGCATAACAAAACTTGCTTGAAGAGTAAAATAGCTCATCATAAACAATGCAGTAACAACTCCATAAAAACCAGAGAGCTTTTCCTTGTTCATTTTTCACATGCAGTTTCTTTAAATCTAGTGTGGAAGGAAGGAAACCTCAGTGTCTAGAAGGCTAAGAAAGGAATAAAGCTGCATTGTAGACCAAGGCATAAGCTTTCACTTGCATTCTGCTGGCAAAACATGCCACAATATAATTTAGAAGTTTCAGGCTTACTGGAACATTTTGCAATACCTAGTTGAACTGCTACTACTAATTAAAAAAAAAACCTAGTAAAAACTCAAAACTTACCTTTAATTCTTTTAGTTTGAGATTTTACTTAAATTTACCCCTTTTTTTAGGTTTTAAACAATTTAATGAATGAAAGCAGAGCACTCAGAACTCATGTGAAACACCAGCTTTGGGATTGTTGGAAGCATTTGGTGGATAGGCTGATTTCTACTTTTCTCTCTCTGGTCTCTGTGAATTTTTTCATCTTGGTTTGTTAAGCTTCCACTTTCTTAGATTATGGAAAGCATTTCCTTGAGACAGATAGCTGAGCTGGACCTGCCATTATGGATGAAAACCTGGAAGCTGTATATGGTAGAGTATAAAGGAAGATAGCAGGGGAATAGCACTGGAATAAATGCAGGAAGTTTTGTTGTTAGGGCTTCCCATGGGGTCACAGCATCCTTCAGGTGTCTTCACTTGAACCTGGCTATGCAACACCACACCAGTCATGTTCACAGGGACACACTGGGAGCCAGAGCTGCCCTGTCCATCCAGGGCAGTGTGCTGAACACACACACAAGTTACCAGGCTCTGTGCTCCTGTGCTGCCTTATTGCATCATTGTTTCTAAACCAGGGAACATACAAATAACCTTGATTGGTGTTCTCACATCCCAGTCATCTGCAATCTATCCTGTTGGCTTCAATCCTTGCTGAGTTTTTTTACCCTTCCCAGAGCACTGCAAATCAATAAATATTGGTTAAACAGCTGATCAGTTTGCCATTTAGGATATGACAGGATGAGACCTTGCAGCTGGGAAAGGCGATGGGATCCTGGGCTCCATCAGCAGAGGGGTGGCAGCAGGGACAGGGAGGGGATTGTCCCTCTCTGCTCTGCCCTGGGGAGGCCCCAGCTGGAGTCCTGTGTCCAGAGCTGGGGCCCAACACAAGAGAGATGTGGGGCTGTTGGAGAGGGGTCAGAGGAGCCACGAGGATGCTCAGAGGGCTGGAGCAGCTGCCCTAAAAAGAGAGGCTGAGGGAGCTGGGCTGGGTCAGCCTGGAGAAGAGAAGGCTGTGGGGGGACCTCATTGCAGCCTGCCAGTCCCTGAAGGGAGCAGAGGAACAGGAGGGGAATCAGCTTGTTCAAAGGGCAGAGACTGGCAGGACAAGGGGGATGGAGTGAAGCTGAAGGAGGGAAGGGTTAGATTAGATATTAGGGGGAAATTCTTTCCAGAGAGAGTGGTGAGGGGCTGGAACAGGCTGCCCAGAGAGGGGGTGGGTGCCCCATCCCTGGAAGTGTTCAAGGCCAGGTTGGCTGGGGCCCTGGGCAACCTTGTGTAGCTCCAGGCCTGGAGGTTGGTGGCCCTGCCTGTGGCAGGGGGGTTGGAGCTCTGGGATCCTTGGGGTCCCTTCCAACCCATGCCATTCTATGATTCTAACTCAGAGAAACCTCACAAAAGCCAATCTTCCATCTCATAAAGTTCTAGAAAATGAAGTAAAAAATGCTGCAGTGGTGTGGGCCTTTCTGGCACAAAAAGAGAGAAACATCTCAAATCTGTGGTTTTGAGAGTTGTGTTCTAAGCAGCAGGAACACTGGAGAAGAATCTGGAAGGAGCCTTCAAGGATAGGAAAGAGGCATTGAAAAGAAAACCCCATCAGGCTTGGCAGTGGCAAGGAATGTGTTTTCATGAATCATCCTCAGGTTTCAATCACTTTTTTTGCTCTCTATCTCACAGTTGCTTCAAGCCAGTCTTGGGAAAACTCAGAGAAGAGTCTGCTCAGTCAGAGCAGAGGAATAAAGATGATGTCAGAGAATTCATCTGGCCCATGGGAGAGCAACACACACCCTACTCTTCTATGACAGCAGAGCTGATCCCATGCTACCTTCATCCTGTGTGAGTGCCTTTACCCCTTGATCCAGGGATACTTGATGCATGAGTCTTAATTTTGTGTGCTGACATTTAATAGGTGCATATTCACTGAGTGATGGGTGATGGTTTGGCTGTCCCACCCTAAAAGAGAGGATTGGGGTATTTGTGGTTGTCCTGTCATTTTCCATGGGCTCCATGTAGCATGGAGATGCTGGAGGATAATCCCACCAGGGAGCCTGGTTCAAGGCTCTGAAATACAATCACAGAATCATGGGATTGTAGGGATTGGAAGGGACCTCCAGAGCCCATGGGGTCCAACCCCCTGCCAAAGCAGGGTCCCTAGGACAGGGCACACAGGTCGGGGTCCAGACAAGGTTGGAATCTCTCCAGAGATGGAGACTCCACACCCCCTGGGCAGCCTGTCCCAGGACTTGCTTTTCAAGAAACAATTACAGAGAAGCAAAGACACATGGAGATTTCTTTTGGAAATCCCTGCTTTTCTAAAGAAAGGCAAATCAGCCATGGAGAGATGCTATCTGTGGGCAGCACTGTCTTCTAAACATCCAGGGAAGGCAAGTCTGAAATTGGATTTTTCTGAAATTATTACAGCAATTGTGATTAAACAGAACACTTAAAACCAGTAAGAAACTTTGTTTTTTTGGTAGAAAAGCATTAAAAAAAAATTAAACCAGCACCACTATGAATGTCTTAACCCACCCTGAGACAGGGGGGTTGAAATTTATCTTCATTTCAGTGCCTTCCCATGCCTGTGGCTTTGCTGCTGGGGATACTAATAGGCTGAAGAAGGTTTCAACTGCCTTTAAGAGATTCATCTGGACAAATCTTAGCCTCTCCAAAATCAATTACTCTGTTCCCTATTGTCTACTGAGTAATGCAGAAGCAGACCAAATGGAATTCCATTGATCTCTGGTGATTTCTTCATTCCCAGGAAAGAGATTAGATTTTTTTTTTTGCTTCCTTAACAGCTCATGATTTATATTAACAAATAAGATTTCCTCTTCATCCCCAGTGAGTGTTTATAAACAACTCTGGCCTCCCTGACCACACACTTGTGTCCTTATCTACTGCTGCAGCAGCACATGAACATCCTCAAACAATGGTTTGTACACACAGGGCTGCAGCCCAAATGCTTTTATGTGTTTGGGTGAAAGCTTTTCTCTGAGGGATAATCATATCCCTAGCTGTTTAAGAATTGAATTAAGAAATTAAATTCATTGAAATACAAATGGAAAAAAAATTGAAGAGGGTAGCTGTTCAGTTTTAGTAGGTATTTGTCTCCAAGAGGATGTAAATTCTACTTCCCTAAAGGAGACTCTTCAGGCTTTTCCTGGCTAACCTGTTCTGTCTCATGGGAATTGCTAAGGGTATCACAGAGTCCTTTCTTTTTTTCATTTTTAATGACAGAAATCTGTGAATAACCACCATATCAGCACCCAACAGTGAAGGAGAGGTTGATGCCCAGTTGGTTTTCAGGCTGATCTGTAACTGGGAGTTTTAAAGTTCTGTTGCTGTAGAGTTTTACATCTGCTCAGTAATGGTGTAAATAATGTCAAGAGCCAGGGAATGTCATTATAGTTACCTAGCCTTTATAAAGTGAGGGATGTGAGTTCAGTTGTATGTTGCATGTTTCCCTTTCCAGCTTAAATATGTACAAATATTTTGACCTCTAGAAATCCGTGTTTTATAATAAGGGTTAAAAATACAGTGGAAGAATTTTTCTTTACATCATTTATATATATATCATAGGATCCCAGACTGGTCTGGGTTGGAAGGGACCCCAAGGATCACAGAGCTCCAACCCCCCTGCCACAGGCAGGGCCACCAACCTCCAGGCCTGGAGCTACACAAGGTTGCCCAGGGCCCCAGCCAACCTGGCCTTGAACACCCCCAGGGATGGGGCACCCACCCCCTCTCTGGGCAGCCTGTTCCAGCCCCTCACCACTCTCTCTGTAAAGAGCTTCCCCCTAATATCTAATCTAACCCTTCCTTCCTTCAGCTTCACTCCATCCCCCTTGTCCTGCCAGTCTCTGCCCTTTGAACAAGCTGATTCCCCTCCTGTTCCTCTGCTCCCTTCAGGGACTGGCAGGCTGCAATGAGGTCCCCCCACAGCCTTCTCTTCTCCAGGCTGACCCAGCCCAGCTCCCTCAGCCTCTCTTTGTAGGGCAGCTGCTCCAGCCCTCTGAGCATCCTCGTGGCTCCTCTGACCCCTCTCCAACAGCCCCACATCTCTCTTGTGTTGGGCCCCAGCTCTGGACACAGGACTCCAGCTGGGGCCTCCCCAGGGCAGAGCAGAGAGGGACAATCCCCTCCCTGTCCCTGCTGCCACCCCTCTGCTGATGGAGCCCAGGATCCCATCGCACTTCCCAGCTGCCAGAGCCACTGCTGCCTCATGTTCAGTCTCTCACCCACCATACACATGGAAAGATGTTTGGCAGAAAGCTCTGAGTGCAGTTCCACATCGTTCTCTCCTGCAGATGACCTTGTCAAATCCAGGTAAGATTTACATTTTGAATTCTAACTGGCTTATAACTCTGGACTCCTAGCTCACTCAGGTTACACCTTAAGGGCTCTTGTGAGCACTGTACCAAAGAGCTTGACAGATGTCTGGCTAACACCTTAAAAAATTCAAGAGGCATACATATGGGCAGTGTATGCTTTCCTTATTTTCTTCATTTTGTTATATAAAGGATTAACCCAGATGTTTAAATGGAGGTTTTTGGAGTCTGAAAGGCACAGTTGGGACTGTCACTTTTCATTCCTATTTCAGTACACTTTTTCTTTGTACAGCATTGAGGAAAACAGGAACAAATCATGAGACATGAATCACCTCTTTTAAGAAAACAGTATTTGACTGATAAGCTTACAGCCAAATCTGCTAAACACTCTTCCATTTTCTCTTTCAGTGACATGATGTTTGTTCAAAACATTTGTTTTATAGTCAGATTTGAACTGAAACAGATCTGGAACATAAAATAACCATCAATGCAGATTGAAGGAGAATTGTTAAATGTCAAAAGAAGCAGTAAGAAATAGTTTTAAATACATCTTTTTCTTAAATTGCTAGAATGTAATATTCTTTGAGTTCACAGCCATTAATACTTTTTCATGCAATCAGTTATATTTTAGTGAAAATTTTATAGGTGCAATAAGTTTTAAAAGCATAACAAGTCAAGCTAAAGTCAAAAAGGTCAGCTGGAGTTGTCTGTTGTTTTAGGAAATGAAGCCATTTGAAGGCAATCATTTAAAAGCACTGCATCATCAACAGCATAGAATCACAGCCTGGTCTGGGTTGGAAGGGACCCTGAGGATCACAGAGCTCCAACCCCCCTGCCACAGGCAGGGCCACCAACCTCCAGGCCTGGAGCTACACAAGGTTGCCCAGGGTCCCATCCAACATCATAACCTTACATCATCCAGCATCATACCTTATTTTTGAAACCATCATCCAGCTCTGTCAAAAAGCCAAGGAAATGTTAATTTGAAGATTTATGTTATCTAAAAACTGGCTCACAGGTGTTATCTCAGTTCTGTTTCAGAAGTGCAATGTTGTCCTTGGGCTCCCTTGTTGACTCTCCCCACCCATTCATGTAATAATGAGGACCTATGGTATAGGCAACAAGTACTTAAACAACCAGCAGAGTGGGAAGCCATAGTTTTCACAACAGATCTACACAAAGCAGTCAGCTGTGGAGAGAGAAAAAATAGAGTTATAAAACCCAGGCATCATTTGAGAGCCCACCAGCAAGGCACCCACAGGACAGGGTAACAGAAGGCACTCTGGCTGTTGTGCAATGCACACTCCCTGTCTCTGAGGATGTAATTAAGTTGTAGAACAAAACTAAAAGTCTGCTAAAACACAGCCAGAGATCCATTTTGGGGATCATTGTCATCAGTTATCCTGTGGAGGACTGATGGGGGCATGATTTGCTATGTAACAGAGCTTTTACAGGCCTAGTTTGGAGCAGGAATTTCTCCCAAACCTCTTGAAACAGGGAATAAACACATGTCATTGCTCTGCTCGGAGTCATGAAGTGCTGGTAAACAGCTCCTCAATTATTTATACTAGGACTGAGTCTTCCTGAAGAGCCTGGGCACTTTTGGGGGAGAGCAAGGAAATTTTCCCAGGTTCAAGCCTGTAAATCTCTCACACTTCTAAATGTGATGTTTTGTGAGGCAGCCTGAAAGAGGGACTGTCTTGAAGCCAATGAAGTGCAGTGATAAAGGAGTTGTTTCCTATATATCTGGCAGCTAAACCTGAACCAGGACTTATTTCAAAGGCTTGGAAGTGCCTGGTGTATAATTCTGCCAAGAACATGATGAAATTCAAAAAGTTATCCTTTCTTTTTTCACTTCACTCTAAGGGAGGAATCACAGACCTATCAAATACAACAAAACTCAATGAATATTTATGGGAACTGACTGAAGTCTTGTTATTTTCTCATGATACTCTTCCCAGATGTGTGAGGATTTGAGGGATGTAGCTGGATGCTGGTAAAAAATGAACCTGTTGACTTGGTTATGACACACTTCTTTTGCAGGCTTTCAGTTGTAGAGCTGAAATTATATCTAAAAATGGATTTTAATCTCTATAAATAGATAAATATTACTGTCTAAAATTTAAATCTAAATAGAAAATGTAAATGTTTATATAGAATTTTATTATTTATATAAAATAGAGAAATTAATAATTATTTATATAAAATAGAGAAATTAATTTGTTATTTATATAAAATAGAGAAATTAATTTATTATTTATATAAAATAGAGATCTAAAATACATGAAAGAATATAAGTGTAAAGAGTCATTTTTATCAGGATATTGTTTTGTTTAGCAAATATTTTAATTGAAAACTAAGTTCCAGTATAAAAAAACACCTGAAGGATTACTATTTTATTAAAATATATTTATGAATATTTATGGGAACTGACTGAAGTCTTGTTAGGTTCTTGTTATGTTAAAATCTAAGGCCTTCATTAAAAACTGGATGTGTTAATTGAACAATAACTCAACAGTTAGCTAAATATGCTGAATCCTATCCTAACACCAGGTTGCCTTCAATATATTTAGATAATTTGTTATTATTACTGAGATTTTATGAGCTTTCTGAGTCTTTCTGGTCTGAATCACACAGGCAAATTCCTGCTCAGCTTTCCAGTTTTGTGTTCATTGGAATGGAGTTTACAAAAATAACTTCTACTGTATCTTTTCCCAGCAACTAATCTGGGTTATGTTTTCTCATCTTCATCTTTGGGGCTTGGGGGGGGGGGTTAAATCTTTCAGAAATCTTATTTTCCATCAGCTTTGATGGACTTTCACATCTCCCACAATCTTTTTTGTAGCTCTTGGCAATGCAGAGTGAAAGGCAGGTGCTGGTATTACTGTGTGTGTTTGGAAAAGAAGAGTTTCAAATCAAAGCCACTGAGTTTATCAGACCTGATCTACAATTAGTAGCAGCTACTTGGCCTGGTTAGTATAACTTTCAGTAAATAAATAATGCTCTGTTTGTGAACCCTTATGTAGAGCTTATGTAGAGTCAATTTTACCTTCAGATATCAACATGAAGATAGCACAGAATCTAGCAAGGTGGGAAAAGACCTTTGAGATCATCAAGTCCAACCATACCTGTCCTCTACTAACCCATATCCCTGAGCACCTCATCTACCCATCTTTTAAATCCATCCAGGATTGGTGATGGACATGGTCTGGAGGTGGGTTAGGCTGTGATTAGACTTGATCCTGAAGGTCTCTTCCAACCCAAGTGATTCTGTGACATTCAGCATACAGAATTCTGTCCTTTAAATGTCCACATTGGCACATGTTGAACTAGGCAGAGCAGACAGGCAATTTCACAGAATCACAGGGGTTGGAAGGGACCTCAAGAGCTCATGGGGTCCAACCCCCTGCCAAAGCAGCTCCCAGCTCATATTGCATAGATAGGCATCCAGATGAGAGTTGAATATC
>VZTU01001726.1:0-16621 GCA_013400835.1 Zapornia atra
AGAAGGCATTCAGAACCTCTGCCAGACTTCAAGCTACAAACTGATAACCAGCTCTTGAACCCAGGACACTGAATCAACAGCCATTCTTATGAGGTGAATATTGTGAAATAAACAGAGGAGCAGAGCAAGACATTAGGAATGACTTGCATAACCAGCATAGAGCAAGGGACTAGTCTTTTTCTTAAAGAAGTTATCAGAAAGACTAAGGGGTAGAAAACATGCTTCTCATCCAGTCTTGCTCTGGTCCAAATTCCGCAATGAGTAAAGGGAGTAAAGATTTTTGGTGTTTGTACCAAAATTCCATCAGCCTGGGCTGAGCATTTATATACCCAGTGATTCATTAGTAAAAGGTGACAAAAAAAATTGAGAGTAGCTATATGGGACAGGGGGCAGCAAGCTAAAAGTAAAGAAAGAGTTGTGTAACCAGATTTTTAAAGTTGACATTAAAAGCCAAAAGTAATTTCATTTCACAGTGCAGTGTACATCACCTAGGGAAAAACCAAAAGAAGGAAGTATATATTAAATAAGGCATGTGTACCACAAGGATGATGAAAAGAACAAATGAGGCTCCCTGAAGACAATTCTGTGTAGTTACCAGCTCACACTGACAGTGTGAGAAGAAAAAAAGGGTACAAAGACTCATTGCCCACACAGAAAACCAGACACAAAATATGATGCAACTCTCAAGGCAGATTGATGTTATTGTTAAAACAATCTGTGTGTTCTTACTCAAGCTTCTGAGGCTTTGAGGGACAGTCACTTAGTTCAGAGTTCTAAGTTTTCACAGTACCTCATGCGAGTTAACACAAATCACGAGGGCTACTCAACACAAAACCAGAAGGAAGAACTTCTAAGCATCCATCCTTTCTATCAAGTATTTTCTGTGTCAGGAAGGTGGCCCAAAACACTGAATAGCACCATGCAGAAAGTCATTGTGTTTTACTTGTCAAAACAGCTTCAGAGGGAATGCAAATCAGTCCTACACTTTTACAGCAGGAATTCCAATGGAACTGCAATTAAATACAGAAGCAGCACGATAAAATCTGCTACCAGTACCAGGAAAGGATCAAAAACCATCACAAAAGTAACAACAAAACACAAAAGAGGACACAAGCCTTATAAGAACAAAACAGTCTTTAAATGGAGTGGGAAAGACATTCAATTTGCTGTATATTACAGCCTTGATAGAATACTGTGCATTAAGTAACAACATTTAGTGGCTGCAGCAACAGGCATAAATCCTCCAGAAGTGCCCAGTACTACAACACCACCAATCAAAATGAGTCTCTCTGAAGCACTCTAGAAAATACCATTACAGGAAGAGTAACTGCAGGTGGCTGGTGCTGAAACAAACCCAAATTAATTCCAATAGCAATTAATAGCTTTGATCTGTTGTG
Organism: Zapornia atra; assembly: GCA_013400835.1. NCBI lineage: Eukaryota > Metazoa > Chordata > Aves > Gruiformes > Rallidae > Zapornia > Zapornia atra. The sequence continues at coordinate 1,398 of VZTU01001726.1, forward strand.
TTTGCCTTACAATTAACTGCCCAGGTTAAGGCGTTCTGTGAGCATCATAAGGGCATCAAGTTTTGGCATACTGGGGTGGTTTGATGGAGGTTTTGTTCTCGTTGGTTGGTTATTGGTTTATTTTGTTGGGGCTTTTTTGTATATGTATTGCAGCAGCATCTAGAAGCATCACTAGAGCTTACATCAGTACAGCATATGTAAAAGAGTAATTAACATTTATCTTTATACAACTGAAACCTATTTGATAAGGCATTTAGCTATTCTGTATTGTATTCGGCCAAGGAAATGAATACATAAAATGTTCTAAATTTTTTTTAAAGTCCATGCTAAAATTAAGATGCCAAAGGCTCTGAATGCCAAACAGTATGCCTAATTCCATGCTCTGACTTTAACATAGTGCTCTAATAGAAAAAAGCACCATATAATATTGAAAAATATTGATAGATTAAATCCTTTATACTCATTGTAACTCAGCCATTGTCCACCAGAGAGAACACACATTATGTCATATCAGCAACTATCAGAACTGTATTCCATTAGTCTGTACATATGTGGGAATTCTCTTATCTTCCAGAGAATGGAAGCCATTTAAACTCATTCCAAACTGCCAGAGGTCAGCCTCATAAAACCTTGTATAATGTCACCAACTCACCAACGATATCTATTCTCTGCAAACCTCCCCTCAGGGCTTTGAATGCCCCAACAGCCCTTCAATACCCCAACCAGTCCAACCTTGGACCTCCACCCACACAACCACTGCCCAAGGGCCCAGGGACCTTGCCATAAGACTGCACTCTGGTTAGGGCATTGTCCTGCCTGTGCTATGGTCATTCCTCTCCTGGCTCATCCACCCACATGGGACAGCCTGCTCCCAGACAGATTCTGCAAAACACAACTTATCTCCTTGGAAAGGGGGAAGTACTACCCATCTGTTTGATCTCAGTGGCCAAGATGTCAATTAAAAGCTATTAGCAGGCTTCCCTCTTTCACAGCTAGAGCAATTTCCTTCCCCTAGAATTAAAAATTTAAAAGTCTGCCTTCCCCTTCCAATTAACTTGCCAGTTCCTTGTCTTATCCTCCCCTTAAAAACATTAACGACAGCAAATTGGAAATAATTGGAATAAAAGCAGAGAATGCCATCAGTGACCAAGACCTGCCAGAGACAGCATTGAGCCAAACACTCAGTTCTCAATGATGAAAACTGGTGTGCTTCTGCCGACCATGGCAATGATGAGGCATCATCAAGAGGGAGCACTGGCCTTTGCCCCCATCATGGCAGCACAACAAAACTAATTAGAGTAGAATATCTGGTAAAGAAGTTGATGGTTTAATGATTTTATGACAAATGTTAAGACTGAAAAATTACTAGTTGAATTTGGTCCAGCTGTCAGGTAGAATGTTCTTTATCTCACAACAAGGACTTAAGCAATTTCTTCAGACTGAAGATCTTCGAAACTTTAATATCACTGTGCTTCTCAGTGAATACACCAGTGAAAATATTTTATTTTCCAGACACATACATAACTCAAGTACAAAACAGTAACACTTAAAAAATTTAGATGAGTAAAATTCGAAGAATGAAACAAAGCTGTCATGATAGGATTAAACCCATAGTGAATAAAGGAAGGTGAGATGAAGGCACTACCAGTATAGAAGTTTCATTTCTCTCCCTTTCTTACTATGAGCAGTACCAAAGCCACTTCCTATTTGCTGAACATCTTATTACTCAAATTAACATCAAATTTTGTTCCTGACTCAAAGCATTACTGTTGGTTGTGGGGGTTTTTTTATTATCCCAAAGCATGGAAAAAGTACCTACTACAATGTGATACCTGGACTGAATCTCTAGAGACATTGAAACGTCTGTCCTTCTGTCATTGCACTCCCCCAGTACTTTGACTACCATAATTCTGCAGTTTTACACAATTAAAATATCATTTATCACTGTTTGCTTGTTATTTATTCTACTACCAAAAAAATCAAGTTAAAGAAGTCAGGGCACTTATATCTTCCAGACTGATCTATCAAGTGAACTTCACCCATCTCAGTTTCAGCTACTCTAAAGCTATATTTCAAGATGTTTTAAATAAAGTTGCACAAAGGTGTCTTTGACAGCATATCACTTATCACAGAACTTCAGGATATAATACCTAAACAATTACAGATCATCACCAAGTTCTATTCCCTTTGTCTTTATTTTTAAAAATTCACTCATTTTTATTATGCCTCTCATTTAAATGAGTATATAATCTCATGTTGTACATCTGCTACCTGATATGTTCACATGCAAACACTACAACATCTGAAATTTACTTAAAATATCTATAAGAGAGTGACTTCTTTCCATTGGCTTCCTGCATGAGAAAATAAAGATTCTCTCACACAAAAATAAACTAAAGTTTCTAAGTCACACTTAAGAACATTAGTAATCCACTAAGTTACTTCTTTATCAGTAAGATAAACTCAACTTTGGGGATATAGGGTTGAGTACAATGTTTTTTGGCAACACAGTTGCTTCAATTAAAACAGCATTCTGCTTTGCTGTTCTGGCAGACATCACCTTCCTTGTATTGTTGAGCAATGAGGAAACCAGAAATGGCAGTCAATCAGTCACTCATACACTTACCTCTTCAAAACTCTTCTTTGAAATTATTTGCAGGCATATTTGGGGGAAGTGAATTGATTTAACTATATTTTATGTAAAAAAATATACCTTGAGTCAGATGTACTACTATGATGTCTAACAGGTACATTACATGCCACTAAAACCACTGACCAAATTCCCTGATTAATTGGATGGTACAGGCTAGTCTCTTCTTCATTGTAAAGCCCATTGTTGCAACAGAAGAAACATGCCTTCAAAAGAATCATGCCTTCAAGACAAAGTGGGAAAATGAGCACTCTGAAGCACATTTGTCATGAGGTGGTACTCTGGAACAGCAGAATTCAAATATTGTAAGTTATGATAAAATGACATTGGATTCTTTTATGTTTGGTCAATATATCAAAGTTTAGTTCTGCATGGAAACTCTTCAAATAGAATTCAGAGTTCAATTCAGTGAAAATTAAAGAACTGTTCATTCCAACAACAGTTACATTTTAAGTCTTCAGAAGAAAACTGTTCTTAAAATCCAAAACATCAGCTTCTTTGGCTTGCTAAAGGGACTAAAGACATCTCAGCAATTTCAGAACTAATGCAAGCTTTACCTCAGTGCTGCACTGCTCCACTTTGTGTTAAAAAAATTAAAATTCTTTCCACTTCTTTGGGTAATCTTTTCTCCCCTCACATTATTCATATTAACAGTTTTTAAATCCCATTAACAGTTCCACTCTATCTAAAAATATAGTCTAATGGAAATCTTACTTTTCTGTTTGTTACATAATGGTTTTTGGTCAAAGATGAATGATTTGTTCACATCACTAGCAATCTATTCATTGCTTTTTTTCTTTTCATACTTATAATATATGCTCCTGGCTACACTTTTTTTAATTTCCCAATGAAATATATGCAAATGTCATAAACACAGCTCTGGTGTATATTAAAATTCATACACTGATTGAAATACCAGAAGAACTCAAACCAAGATTTTGCAGCCTTTGTAAGTCTAGTTCGTACAGCTCTTAGAACAAGGTTAAAAAAGTTTCTCGTAGTTTTAATGTAGCTAACAAAAAAAGCAAAGCAAGTTTAAGAGCCAATTTAATACTTTCTATAAAATAAATGTCAGTTGAATTCCTCCAAAAAGCAGTACTGGTTACTACATTGCTGTGTCATACTTACCAGACTGCAAAAATAACTTTACTCTCAGAAATTCACTGGACAACTGTGTACACAGATTTTTTTTTCCTTCTTTTCAAATAATGAAAGCATCATAAAACATTCTTATCTTTGCCTGACTGACAAGTTCATGATCTAGATTCCTCACACTGCAGACAGGCTGAAGAGAACTGAAGCTGACAGAAGACTTGAAACATAAATCACCATTATTAAGGGGTTCTGACAAACAAACATAGAAATTCAAGTCATGAGGATTTTGGCAGAGTGATGCATTTGTCATTTAAGTACATCATAACCCTCTTGTGGGTGATGTTGTGTGACACACAATATAACATGCCTAAACAATAAAACATCAGCTCTTCACTGATCAAGTACACACTTATTGTCACCTTGGTAAGCTGCAATCACTTCATATTTCTATGATAAAAGGACACAGAAAATTGGTGTGGCGTAAATAGAAAAAGTGTCCATGTGCATTATGTGTTTACAAGCAGAAAAGGGAAAGTTACCTAACCCTCGTGAGCAGAACTATGACACTTCATTTCACCCTCACTTCCTTTCATGTTCTCATTTTACCCACATTCTTGCAGTTCTTCGTATTACGCATTTCTTTTCTTTCCTCAAAAGGAGACTCCGAGACAATATTAGTCCATTACTTGATGAAGTTAGTCACCTCACAGACAGGGATGTAGACGAAGCAGAGAACTCAACAAGGCAAAGATGTTTAATGCCTTTTTTGTCTCCATCTTTACCATCAACAATGGGCTCTGGGACACCTAACATCTTGTGTTGGAAGGTGGGAAACTCAGGTGATTCTGAGCTCATTCAAGACTAGCTGCAGGAAGTCTATGGGACCTAATGGGATTTATCCCAGGGTACTGAAAGAGCTAAAGTTATCATGGGACCTCTCTGTTATTTTCCAATTGTCTTGGGAGTCCAAAGAGGTCCAAGTTGACTGGAAGCTAGCAAATGTCCCAGCTGTCAAGAGGGGTAAGAAAGACCCTAGTCATTATAGGCCTCTCCTTTTATGTCACACATCTAGCTGACCAAAGGAAACCAGAAGATGTAGGGGTTTTGGAGCAACACAGATGCTTTTGGATTTTACCAATAAACTGACTTTATGCATTACTGTTCTGAATAGCTATGTGTATGCAGCAAATTATCAACTACATAGTAAGCTATAGCATGGTCTCTCAAAGAAATAGCAATAGGAAAGTAGAAAGCCACAGTACTTTCATAGAAACAACTCAAGAGTGCAAGCAATAAGAATTGTGACACCCAAAAATTCATGAGTTACTAGAAAAAAAATAAGTGTAGCAAGATTTTTATGCTGACAACACACCATTTGCCTATGTCATACAGTAAGCCCTTATTAAGCACTTAATGCAATTCTAAAATAGAATCTCTTTCTAAAAAAGAGTATTTGCTGTCCTGGATGAAACTGCGATAAACATCAGCTTGTTTGAAGTAAAAAAAAAATACTATGACATCTGCATCTAAATAAAATTAAGCTTTTTTCACTAAATATCAGCAGTACTGTATTTAAATAGTTCAATATTAAAACAAATATCACTAACTGGACAGGATAAAATTCTGCAGTCAAAACACAGAGAAGTTCCATTAGTGTCCATGCTTGAGATCTTGCTAATCAGATTCCCGTTTCCCACAGTTGCAACGTATCCTGTGTTTGATAACCAAGCTTTGAGAACATATGAAGTGAAGACATGAAGTAACCTGCTCCTGATTCAAGATTTCTTCTTAATTGTCAAAGTTCACAGCTGCACATAGTCACTCAGAAGTTACATGAATACTGTTAGCCTCAAATACAATATGACCTGCTGTAGACAGTTCTAATTTTCTCAAGTATAATCCTTTGAATAGATTCGTCCCTCCCGACATGAAACAAATGCTTTTTATGATCATGTTGTACTATTAACAAAAAAAAAACCCACCAGATAGCCAACTAGGTCTTCTAGTTTCCTTTTCAGTACAGGGACAGAAAACATTCTAAGCTTTTTCCATTTGCAGTTCTTCCAAACAGGGTTATAGTGTATCCCAACATCGAAAATCCAGATACTTCATCCACTCAGAAAAAGCTGCAATCCTATACCAACATTTGCAGAGCTCTAACACTGCTACTTATCACAGAACTCCCATACAGCAAATAGCTATTAACACCACTTCCAATTCCATGCTTAATTTATTAAATAGTCATTTAAACATCCTTCTCATCTGAGGGTTGGAAATTCTGCAATAATTGTGCTTTTTTAAAATCTCAATTTATGTTAAGCATATATTTGGTAAGTGGATCAGAGGCCTCTGTGGCATTTTGGCAGGGGTTGGGTTTGGTTTTTTTAAAACCGTTCATTATGATCTTATGACAATTTCAACACATCAGTCTGTAAGAAAGGGCACCAAAGCAATTCAACAATAGCTGCAGAAGATTACACACTGAGTAAGAATAATTGAAGCATAAATAGAATAAAGTGACAAATAAAATGAAATGCTTTGTGGTGGGTTGACCCTAGCTAGGCACCAGGTGCTCAAAGCTGCTCCATATAACAAAAGGCTCACGGGTTGAAATAAGGACAGGGAGAAATCACTCACCAGTCACTGTCATGGGCAAAACAGGCTTGACTTGGGGAAAGATTAATTGCCAATTAAATCAAAGTAGGATAATGAGAAATAAAAACAAAATCTTAAAACCCCCACCCCTCTCTCCTCAGACTTACCTCCTACTGCAGGGGAATCTCTTCCAGCTCCTGGAACACCACCACATCCTCCTCCCCTCCTTCACTGACCTTGATGATTTCAGAGTTGTTTCTCTCACATATTCTCACTCCCCTCTCCAGCTGCAGTCCCCACCATGTTGGTTTTTTCTTCCCTTTTTAAATATGTTACCAGAGGCACTACTACGACCACAGATCAGATCAGCCTTGGACAGTGGCAAGTCCATCTAAGACCTGGCTGGCAGCAGTTGTCAGATATGGGGAAGACTTCTAGCAGCTTCTCACAGAAGCCACCCCCATGTGTATTGTCCCCCCTCCCTGCCACACAAACCCAATACAAGCTTACATGCAAATAATGTAATAGGTCTATTTTGGTGCTTGGTCTCAAATCAGAGTCCATGACCTTAATAGAAGTTGTCTTATACCCTACACAAGGCTCAAGAAGGGATAGAACAAGAATGTAGTTGCCAAAAGGTAGTATGGACAAAACTTTCTTTATAGTTAGTAGCATGTCTCTAAATATCTTCTTCAGGTTCAATGGATGGCATTAGCATTCACTAGAGATCAACAGCCTCTAAGAAAGGTATAGATTTCTTAAAGAGCTTACTGGTACCTGTTCTACTCCTGTAAAATATGACTCAAGGAAAATAAATTTCTATTGTTCATGGAAGAGCCTAGCAGTCACCCATGACATAAAAAACTTGGCTTTCATTTTCTCTTCAGAATGAGGGAGCTTAAATTTGTGTCTTCCATTTTCCCAGACTAACAAGCAAGTTAGAAATTATTCTACAACATTCAACTGAAGCTGCACTACAGTAAGGAAAATAATTCAGGACTTCTTGGGCCAAGTAGAGGAATCACATGAGAGAGTGCAACTCAGCAGCTCATTAGTGGTTCTTGTATTTGTTATTAGCAATAAGAAACCAGAGTAAAGACTCCATATGCTCCTCATACACACGCTCTATTGAATGGAACACAAAAATATCACACATTCTCTTGGTAGCACTCTAAGTACAGTTACATACACCTTGAAACCTGCTCACCACTTAATTACACAAAGGAATAACAATCCCATTACTTCCTAATGTTCAATTGGTCAAAATTAAGACCATTTAAGTCGTATTAATAAACTTTTAATTACAAAAGCAAAACAAATAACAGACTCCATATGCCATCAGAAAGCACTTGTAGCTTTTTCAGAGCTGCAATTTAAACATGTGAATTTGACAAAAAAATATGCCTCTAAATAACTAATTTGCTGGGAGTAGGAATAGGAGTCAGGCTTTTACTCTAAGACACCAAACATGTATAAAAAGAAGACAGCCATGAAAAGACAAAAGGAGCCCAAAATCCAGAGCATTTTTGTGTACTACAGTCTTCCACTGTTAATCTTCTGACAGAGGTTTGGTATTTTAAACATCAAATAAGTCCTATAACATTTCACAGGAGCAGACACAGGTTAGCAAGGAAACATGCAAGTTCAATTTCTGCCTTCTGTAGTCTCATTTTTAACATGCAATGCTACAAATAAACAAACACAGTATTTTCCCATGTATCTACCCATTCAACACAGTCCTCCCCAACGTAAACTTGCCAGGGAAAAAGGTGGCACCAAACCAACATCCTCAAGCGTTAAAATATCTCATTTCTGCTTCCCTACTACAGCTCCAAACTTGAAATGAATTCCACAGTGTTTTATTATCTGCTGGATAATTATACACTTGCTCTGCTGTAAAGATGAAAAGCACATTGAGGGTAACTTTTTGAAACAAACAAAATAGCCCCATATCTGACAATTGTGAAAATAGTTCTATACAGAACAGAAATTGAAACATTCTCTCTACCTCTCCAACACATTATAAACTAATTTATGGAATACCTACCTGATTCCAAATCAGAGAATTTTATGCCCCTATAAAAATAGCAGTATAAAATCATTGTTTGACATTAGACCACATACAAACCTCCTTAAGAAGCACAGCAACAGGAAGTTCATTTTTAAATTCTTCCCAATTAAGTGTTCTTACCTCAGGTGATTACGTAACTACCTGAGTAGTAAAAATGTCCCAGAGAGTAATCAAACTGTTGGACTAACAAGGAGACAAAGACTATCACTGTTTAATGGAAAATTAACTTAAACCTAGCTGTTATTTCAGAAAAATATGTAAAAAATGGTGTGTTGATACTATTAAAGGAAAATATTTGGGGTTAAACATGCTCAAACTGTTCAGGTTGCTTGTCACAATAACTTTATTGATAAATAACTAAATAAACCTGAATCAAGCTCAGCCTACTGCCTCTGAGGAACTAGAGGCTCATTACCAATATCATTATCTAAAACTAATTAGTAGTTGGAGACTGTAGCCTGCTGGCACTAGGAAGCTGATTAACATTCCAGAAACAAACAGGGCTAGGTTGGGGGAGAAGAGGGATATTTCCCTTTTTCTTTAGCCTCAAATAGCAGAAATGGAAATAAATAATTAACTCTTTATACCTGTGCACACTGCAGACCAATTTCTTTCATTAATCTGTAAAACACAGTGATATTGGATGTGCCTGGGGCATTTTCATTGCTTGACATATACTGATTTGTGAATATTTTTCCCTGGTTGAATGATAGAAATAGAAATCAATGTGCACTTAAATATTTTATTACCGTTGTTTAATGAAATAAATACTGGATTAACCTGTCAAAGCAGATTTCACTGGCATGCTACAACAGTATTGTCATGATTCTTCATTAATATAATCTCACCTAAATACTGTGATGATTAGTATAATTACTTTAAATAGCACTGGGTGCATTTAGGGGAGAGGGATGGATAGATTGATTATTGAATATTCTATCCATTGTAGTTTTGTGTGGCTGGGTCCTGGTGGAGGAGGGGGTCTGCAGGGGTGGCTTGTGCAAGAAGCAGCTAGAAGCTCTCTGTAGGCTCAAGAGAGTAAAAACCAGCTGACTCAAAGCCAGAGTCATTGTTGACCAAGGCTGAGCCCATCAGCGATGGTCACAGCACCTCTGGGAATTACATTTAAGAAGAAAAAACCCACCCCACAACTGCAAGCAGATGCTTTTTGCCACCAGAGAAGGGAATGAGAAGATGGAAGAAACTTTGCAGAAACTCAAGTGAAGAAGGGGAGGAGGTGCCCAAGGTACTGGAGAGAATGATTCCACTGTAGCCCATGGAGAAACCAATGGTGGAGTGGGTATCCCCCTGCAGCCCATGGAAAAGGATGAGACCCCACTTGCAGCCTGTGGAGAGGCCACACGCTGCAGCAGGTGGAGACATAGAGAAGGAGCTGTGACCCCTGTTAGAGAAAGCCTCTACCAGCACTTGCAGCCTGTGGAGGTAGAGACGCAGAGAGACATTCATGCTGGAGCAGGTTTGCTGTGGGGGGTGGCCCTTGTGACTCTAGGGGGGACCAGGGTGCAGCAGTCTGGGAGTGAGAGACATTCTATGATTTTTATGAATGCACCCAACAGAAGTGATCCACACTGGGGCGGCTGGTGAAGAGCTAAAGAATGAGGTAACTTAAAAATCTTAATTTGAAGTTTAGTTCAAACTTAAGTTCCGTATCAGAAGAAAGCCCTGAGGTGTGGCATAAGTCTTGGTGTCCTAATGGCCATAGATTTGCAAGTAAACTTCCACAAATTTAGAATCTGTATTGGAAAATTCTCCAGTGTAAATCCCTGCCATAGTAAAAGGTCAGATGAGCAGGAAGAAGTTGAGTTCTACTTGTATCTCTGTTGGTTTCTATATGGTGAGAAATACATACCTACATACATATATTAACATACACAAATACACATGGATAAAGTATTGAGAGAAAAAAGATCTCGTGACTCTGCTGCAAACAAAGCAGTTCGGTTTTTTCAAATTCTTTTTATTTTTTGGTTAATATTCTGGAGCAGTAGATGTAATGACTGTGCGACAGCCGGGCGGCGTCAGTGCCCAAGGGCACGCTGCATCGAGCGCGTTACTGACCTCCAGTGGATGCAGGTGTTCGGCATCACCACTGAAATTCTCAGGGCTGCTGAGATTCTTCGTTAGTTTAAATATTTTCCTTTATTTGCAATAGGAGGATGTTAGGCTATGCCTCTACTTTTACGAACTGGCAGAAAACTAGCATTCCTGAAGTCCTAAGTACACAAAAAATATGTTATGTGAGTATTACAAAGTATACTTGGTTTTGACAAAAACAACCCACCACGTAAATCAAGAAACAACGTGACACAAATTATGACAAGTAGTATGCTTTATTTAAACATAAAGTCTCTATTTGTGTCACACCTCAAACAGAATTACTAGAAATTTGGTTCAAAATCATTTATTCACAACAAGGTTAATTACAACTCTGGCATAATGTGTGCAACATACAAATTGTGCCTTGGTGCAAAAAATACACAACTAGCACAAAATATTTGTACAAAGTAAGGAGTAGTACTAATAACACTAAATTGGGCTATGTTCATTACACAAGCACATTAAAACCCTTACACGTGTTAAGCTTTGGATTTTAATGCATACTTTTATAAGGCAGTATTTATAATGCTCGGACTTAGAAGAAATGTTCACAGCTCATATACAGCAAGGGAAAAAAATAGATCTTTCTGATTAGAATAACAGTCTGTAACAAGATCGATACCTTTTATATAAATACACATCTGAATGTTAAAGAATTTTACAGTTGAAACCGGAGTGCATTCATTCTATGATCCTAACCTAGGTTAGGAGGACATCATGTGGCAGAATAACACATGAACATCCTGTAACTTCCCCGCACTCAAAAAACCCTCCTCTACAGCTGCTACCACTTGCAGCCAAAAATATTAAATACTGTTGGGAGACTGTGAATGTAGAAGCAATGCCGAATATTTTCTATTAGGCTGAAAGAGAGGATTATTAAGAAGCTCTGCAATTCTCTTTAAAAGGCGTAGATGAACAGTTGGAGGAAGTTTCCTCAGTCACTAAGCCCTAAGCAGCCATTTTAAATTTTAGGAATACAGTCCCACTTGCAGCATTGCATTTCACCCTGCTATGCACTTGGATCAAACTGTCTCTTCAGAGCCCTACCAAAACCAGTCATTTGTCCATTTGACCTGAAAGCATTATAAGCAACTGCAAGGAACGTATTAAAGGGCATCATCCTACCTCATCAGTAAAATCTCCCCTGAACAGCTCTATGATTATTAGCACATGAATCCGAAAAGATACAGTGCTAGACAGGTATTTCTGGAACTCTGTGGATTATGTGGCATTTCTCAAAAAAAAATCTATATGATTTCCCTTGTCATAGGCCAATAATAAATCCTTAGAACATCAGGTGAAGATGGAATCCACTTAAACCTTAATTCTAAAAATTAAAAATAGAGCAAACTGCTTTATACTAGTAGTCATAAATTATGGAATGAATTCAGATTCTCCAGGAAATCAGAACCAGAAGAACAGAGGCTAAGGATGGCCAAACCTCTACCTGTCTAGAATTTCATTTCAGATAATCACTGAAGACAATGGAAGTTCTGAATCAGAAAAAAAAAAAGCTGGACAACAGAATTTCTAGAGATTTTTCTCTCTCTGGCCAGAAGATATAGGCTCAGGTCATGCTCTTTCCTTTCACAAAAGCATAGAATTTTTCTTGAAGTATTTTTTTTCACTGAATTAGAAAAGCTATCACAGAGCCATTAACACTAAATTTCAATGCATTCTAAAATTAAGGGCTCCCTATAGATGCAAAGAATTCTGTCATGCTGACTTCAAACACACAATTGGGGTGTCCTGAAATATTTTGTAATCAGTCTCAACTGCCAAGCATTTCTTCCCTTACCACAGTATCATTTAGCAACCCTGGATTTTCCACCCTATTCCTACATTCTTTATGAAATACATATTGTCAATATATGAAAATGTATTTCATGCATTGACAAATAAAAGTAAGAGTTTGTACACTGCCATAACTCGCTTCAGTGAGCAACCTCAGACATACCTCACACAAAGCTTTACACGTACTGCCCCAGAAGAGTTCTGACAACCCAACACAGTGCACCATCAAGTCTGCAAGCTGGGTAACAACTTTTCCAGCACAGGCTGATTAGCCATGGGTATCTTAATCAGTGGGATTCCAGAACAGCATTCTGGCAGGAGTAACTGGAAAGATACAAACACACCGTATTCTCATGTGTATATCCTGCATTTTATCAGTTGAAAAAATGCTTACTTAGCAGTACTGCTGTTAGAGGAAGGGAAGTTTACTATGAAGAAAGGCCTTCTCTGCTAGCAGGCAGAGTGCATAAACAGCATTTTTTAAACAATGTAGGATATCTCAGTACAGGTGAGGTGGATGAAGAAACAGTTTCAAGACTGGGTTTGGTTGTTTTTAACAGGATTTATGAGATGTGATCCCTGCTGCAGCAGAGAGGTGGATTCTAAGATCCAAAGAATCACTTCCAGTATCACAGAACTGGGAAAGTAACAGCAACGACTTACAAAGGGCCGTAAGTGTTCACTGCCTTGGTCAGAATCAAACTTAAATACAAAAGAAAAGAAACCTGCTTTTCAGGTTAGCCTGACAGAGAAAAAAGGAAAACCACACGGCTAAAATCACACCATATGAAAAGGGTCACAGTGTCACCAGGTCTCCTAGTGGCTACATCAAGTAAAACTCCTGACTCACTCAAAAAAAAAAAAAAAAATTGTCCTTACCTGCTGTCATCAAATCTGCTGTCTGCTGTTGAGTAAACAGTATAAAGTTGTTCTTCTGTCATGCTCACATAGTATGTTCTAATTTATCTGCTTTTGCTTTTTTCCTAGGCAAATACATCAACAGGCACAATATAAGAAAAGGGAAAATCAGCATAAATGAAAGCAACATTGGTGCTGCAGAGGAGGCTTCTATTTGAGCAACAGATCCCTCCAAGCCACATAAGCATTACAGAGAATGTAGCACCAGAGCATTATTTTATCTCAGTGAATGAGGGAAGGAAAAAAGAGGTGTATTTACAAAAAAACATACAGTTTGTAGAAGCCTAAAGGAACACTTCTCAAGGTCTATCTGCAAAATATGCCCTGTGAGGGACAGAGAAATCTGCATGCCAACAAGGGAGCTTACACAATGGGATTCCAGTCTCACCTGCTCTCATCAATCTTGTCTGGTAAAGCCAGTGAGACAAAATATAAAAAGTAGGAATGCAGATTTCTTCAGCCACAGTCCTCAGACAGCAAGGAAAAGGCTTCTATCAGCCAGCATCCAAAATAACCCAAGGTCAGATTTCCTGGAACTCAGCTGCAGAGGGCACGCACTTGAGTGTACAACCAACCCTCTGCCTTTCTTGTATGTCCTGATTTTCTCCAGGCTACTGATTTACATCTCCCACCTGCTGGGTAGTCACACACTATCCATCAGTACGCACTGCCACATGGATTGCTGTTCTTATCTCTGGATTGTTGAAGTCCAAACTCTCAGGTCACTACCCTCCAATACAGTTCCAAATGGAATGTGAAGGAGTTTCTAGTTGCTTGAGACAGGATTGTACAATCTTGCTTGGCAGGTGTCTTGAAAGGATTTTTCATCTCATCTTGTTGCCTTTCAGCAGTCAGATGAAACATTTCTTGGGCATCTGGGATGACATCCATTTGGGATTTTACACTTAGTCAAAAAAATATTTATCCAACAGATGGAAACGTGATAAACTAGTCTCTAAAGTAAGCATGCCTTTTGAAAATCTCATGCCTGAGTCAACATTGATAGCTGGCAGTAGACTGTTATGAATTGAAAAGTGTCATTGCACACAACTGAGAAAATGTCAGAATCAATCGTCCTTCTTTATATAAAAAAAATGTTTATAGCCTAAGAAACATATGGGTAATCTGAGTAATTGAGAAAAATCTAATACCTTAGAGGAACTATTTATACACAGGATGAGTCAAGATTACATTTGCTTTATGTACTGTAATCCAATCTTTGCAAAACTTCTCAATAAGGCCTGTTCTACAAATTAAAAATGTTTGTCATTGCAACCACTTTGGCTAAAAGACTGACAAAAAAAAATCACAACCCTACTCAGTAATTTTATGCAAAAAAGAGCTATTATTAATCTCTACAGGCAAAAGAATTATCTATTTAAATTGTTTTTATGCAAGTGGGGACTGTCAAAGTGATCACAGAAAACTATGGTAGAAAACATACTAAACACTGGACCTAAACTAAACAACATTGGTCATCTTTGATATTTAGTTCCTGATCTGAACTCTGCAGGCAGAATTTTTATCTAACTAGTAAAAGGTGGTTCGGCTGTGTTTGTATTAGCAGGTGCAAATATTACCTTGATTTCCTTCACTTCCATCACATACTATGTGGCCTCGGTGTTACAGAGGACTGAAAAATCTTCTGGGCATGTAGAGATAATAAACTCTTTCCTAATAAAAAATTAGTCACCTTAACATTTTGTATAACTTACCAGAAGCCACAGGAAAAAGGGAAAAAGAAAAAAAAAAAAAGAGAGACGTGACATTTCATCCTGAAGAGCCTTTTGTCAACAATTATTCATGGAGGTAAAGTTCAGGAAAAACTGCTTTCTACTTCCCCAGTGATAACTTATGAATATCATAAATGAGATCATCAGTTTTTGTTCTACTTTAAGAGACTTTACAAATTATCTGTACATAATATATTAACCAAATCAGTAAACAGAATCTATTAGTATTACCAGAACATACCTGTCT
>VZTU01001726.1:16634-28040 GCA_013400835.1 Zapornia atra
TTTATTTTAAATGTGTACTGCTGCCTTCTGGAATAGAAATAACAGTCTTCTCAAGACTTCATAAACATGGCTGTGCACTTGGAAATAAATTATTTCTGTAAAACCCAATTTTGGGTAAAATTACTTCCACTCTTGTGCAGGACCTTCAACTTGACAGATGCCAAATACCACCTTGAAGAAAAAAAAAAAAAAAACCAAACCAAAACCAAAAGAAAAGAAGTACAAAATATTTTGGGTTTTTACNAGTACAAAATATGTTGGCTTTTTACTACTGAGAAAAAGCCCAAACTATTTCCTACATGAGTTCTTTAACTGTCAGAATATATTCTTTTGAGATTATAGGCTACAGTTACTTTGTTAAGGTTATGGCAAAGAAAATCAGAGGTGAGTGAAATTAGGATTTTAAAGGGTACTAGGCTCATGGAAAAAAAGTTTATTTCTACAAATACTGAGTCAGCTTCCTTAAGTACTCAAAATCATCAACTTTCAGTGATCTTGACTGTTAAATACTTCTGACATGAGTGACATTTGTCTTATGCCCCGCCAAATTAGAAATTACTTCCAAAAGTGGTTTCTTTTTTTACTTGTCCAAATACACAGAGTAAAACAGTTATCAAATGTGTTCTGGTTTGCAACAGCTTTACTTTGCCTTTACTTGTATATATTTGAGACAACTGTCATAAGACTTCACTTGTCCAGGACAAAGACACTGATGTGCTCTTGAGTGGTGCATGTATTTTGCACACACCCCAAGCATATTATATGACATGTATGTAAATGCACCTGAGTGTACTTGAGAACCATATATCCACTTACGCTTACACAAATTTCAATAAACAGAAATCTTTTGGGTTGGGTTGAAACCTTTTTTTCTTTATCTCACTTATTGGCATTGCCTACTTCAGATCAATTAGGCCCAGGTAATTTTATTTTTCTTAAGATAATAAATATACCTCTTCTGACGATTTCTGGTTTAACTTGTAATTATCAAATTATATTCCAATTGTATTTGAAGTTAAGTGAGTTTCACAGAACTAAATAATCAGATCACAATCCTATGGAAACAGTGAGGTTACACTCATGCACAAATAATTTTCCCCAGGAAAGTCTCTCAGACCTTAATACATAATGTTATACTTTCTTCTTGGCTGCCTTCTCAAAAAACTTGCTTCTAACCTGCATATTACAATTACTCATTGCTTATAAATTGTCACATCACGCAGAAATTGTTGTTCTCCTCCATCTATATCCAAAATTTTAAAGTAACCTCTGATTTCACCATCAGATACACTCAAGAACTCTCACAGGTGTCACATACTTCAGCAGAACTAACTCACCATCTTTACCGTGCTGCTGATAGATGTTTCACCCTTAAACATCTGATGAGAGCCACCATTTCTCAAAAGGCTTCTGAAGAAACATACTTTTAAGCTACATTTCAATCAATAATCATGAAAAAGACTACACAGGCAAAAATTGTTGTGCAGTTATTTGTTCTCCTAGATCTCAAATCAGCTGGCAGTAAAAGTCCTGACCCTTTCTGTTGCAGTTATCCTATGAAAGGTTGGAGGAGGGAAATGACATTTTGGTACTTCACAGTGACCTCTTTTTTTTCTTAGCCATAGTTTCTTAGCTGCTGAATACATGTGAACATGCAGAAAGTTCTAGAAAATCAGACTGTGAGTTGAAGAGACAAAGACCTGCAGGGAATTAATTAATTCTTACATATGCCATAGCCTTCTTTCAAAAAACAACCCTTAGGGATCAAGTAGCACTTAATAATCAAGCAATGGTTAGAATTACTCAAGACCTAAATATGATTAAAAAGTAGATGTTCACAATAAGATATCAAAACTTAAATACTCAGGAGTCAGAGACTTTTCAAATGTGTTGCACTAGAGGATACTCTTCTTTTCCAAATAAGAGGCTGAGGACACAGACAGAAACGCAGCAGAAGTTAAAAACCCCTTAAACTTAAACAAATTAAAATCTGCTCACCAAATGATCTTAAAATCAGCAGCACGATGAAGAAACTTCTCAACTCTGGGATTTCTGCTGAGTTGTGAAGAAGATACTGTATCTCTTAGCCAACTCCCTCAACTCTTTATCAGAGAGTGTAGTGATAGGACAAGGGGTAATGGCTTTAAACTAAAAGAGGGCAGATTTAGATTAGATGTTAGGAAGAATTTCTTCCCCGTGAGAGTGGTGAGTCACTGGCACAGGCTGCCCAGAGATGTTGTGACTGCCCCCTCCCTGGCAGTGTTCAAGGCCAGGCTGGATGGGGCTTTGGGGAACCTGGTCTAGTGAAGGATGTCCCTGTCCATGGCAGGGGGTTGGAAGTACATGAGCTTTAAGGCCCCTTCCAACGCAAACCATTGAGTCTATGATATGTTGTGGCTCTAACCTCATGCTAGCTTTGCTGTCAGCCCTTCATAATCTGTGATCGTGGGTTGCCAAAACGTGCTTTAGACTCTTCTCTGGCACAACTCCCTCTGGCCAGCATACATGCCAACACAGTCCTGAAGGAAGTACCACACATGGTACAGCAATATATAGTGGTTCAGAAAAAGGGAGAGAAAGCTTGACTTTAAAGAATGCTCATTTTAAACAATTTTTTTTAAAGTATGATTTTTTTTGTTATGGATTGATTTCCTTCATGTAAAGCCAGTTATACTCATGTTTAAAGCTAGAGAAATGCTGCACCTATTGTGCTAAGGTTTGTAAAAGCTTTGGTAACAAGTTTCAGTATGGCTTGTTACCTCTGTTCACTTGACCAATTACCTATTTTTAGCAAAGTCTGCATAAAAAATGAAATCACCTCTGTCTTTTTGTTTTTACATCTGCGGTATACACTACGTTACCAGTTTCCATTGAGAACCACACTGAACAGCAGCACAACAAAGCATTGTGCAGTTCTTTAAACAGGGTTTGAACACTAAGATGTAGGGTTCGGTTCCATCATGCTTTAGTATTCTGTTATTAGGCTACTTCATAAAAATGAATGCATTCATTGCTCAAAGCAAGTCCTGCTTCATCTGAATAAGACTGCAGAATCAGCCTCCTATCGTCTTTCCTCATGGGCTTCTGTGCTAGAGCTCCTGTAAACAACTGCAGTCTCAGAAGACAAGCCTTGGCAAGAAATCCATAATTCTAATTTCACAAGTGTTTGAATTACATAACCTTCTTCAGTTCCATCATTATAATAGAACCATCATATTTCTCTATACTCACTGCTGTAGTATTTTACAGTAACAATTCAAAAGAATAAAGGTAGCAATAGCCTCACTGTATTGTCTACTATAGAATTAAGTGGTGTACTAGATTTCATGCAAGGTCTTAAATTTATCAGTTTTCAGGATATGGAGAATAACGACTTTGAAATCAGAGAAAGTTCTTTTAGTTGTAGCTTTACAAAAAGGTAAATAGTGAAGGCTTTCAAATAGTACAATCACATATATAGCAGATAAATTTCTGTCCATCATCTACCCTCCATTTTAGTACTGAAACAGAACATCATCCTTTACCAGGTTTGTCCTTTGTTATTAACCTAACAAGTAGCTTCCATTGTGAACACCCTTTCATTCCACCATGACTCACTCTCTTATATCCTAGCACAGAGAATATATACTGGCATAGTATTTTTAAGCATCAGTGAATGTAGAGATCGTTTATTTTCAAAACAGAATTTCCTACAGTCTGGCTGAATATGTTAGCTTTTCAAATCATCCAATCTATGGACGCATCTACATGAGTCTCTAAGTTCAGATCAGGAGTATGCTTTAGAAGTGAGTCTCCTGTTCATTTGTTCTTACCTTACTTTGTTTCACATGGCAGAGAGCAGAGTACAGCTAGATATCCCCCAAATGAAACAAAGCTGAAAGGTGCACTCTGTGGAGCATCTAATGTGCTCCAACTGTTACCGGAATTTCAGTTTGCAGGAGCAAACTGTAGCTAGTTCAAAGCAGATTCCCTTCTTTCCCCCACCCACCTATAATGTGGATGTCAGGTTGTCAGCACCAACTACAGATTGGCTCCTGTTGTACAAATATTACTTCCTAATGTAGACATGGCCAATATTAGCTCAGGGTGGTGGGCAGGCTGAAGCATTTGCACGGCAGAATGTTATTTCTTTCTTATATCTCAGCTTTCTTAATAAAATTTCCTTTGATCAAATTATTTTTAAAAGATCTTTTTGTTTGCATAGGATGAATGGATGCAAGTTAGATTCATGTATGTTAGGAAGTTCAAGACGGAAACTCCAATTTCTAGTAGTCACAGTCTGACACATTACATGCATGTATGTGCATGTTCATCTGAATGTAAAAAGATGAATACACTGAATGTGTGGTTTGTATTGGACAGCTTAGTGGATTCCTAACAGGAGGATGCAAGCCTCTCCTTAACCTGAAAGCTATTTAGTGGTTTTTATAGAATATACCCTGTGGTGTTAGTTTGGTTTACATCAGAGATGTACATCACCACAACTAGCAGTATCTGTCACCTAGTTTTGCAGTTCAAGGAGGAGCTAATTGCTGCATAGGTATGTAAGACAGATACAATTTCCTCTTTAGAAGTGCTCTCTTCACTTTACGCTATCACTTACGCTGTGTTCACATGTTCTCCATCCTCTGATACACAGTTTTCTGCTCTGCGCACTCAGACAAATGATATACAACGACCACAAACTGTCATGTGGGCTAGTCTAGACGTGCAATAGTGTGCTACCACTGTGAGTGTCCACAGAGCATCCTGTTCCTCTCCAATCAAGGAAAGTAATAATGTCTCTCACAGTGTCTATGCACACTTCCAGGAGGTCAAATCTGACGGGGCTTCAGCATCTCCCTTCCAATCTCCCACATCCTTGGCATAGCTGACAGCACCACTAAAATACTATGTATTGTGCAGTCCTAAAGGTTTTCTCCATCTCCTCAACTGTACTTTTAACATCTTTGTCTAACTTTGTTGGCAACATGGACAGTAGGATTGAGCGCACCCTCAGCAAGTTTGCAGAATACACCAAGCTGTGTGGTGGAGTTGACACACTGGAGGGAAGGGTTGCCATCCAGAGATCCAGAGGGACCTGGACAGGCTTGAGAGTTGGGCCTGTGCAAAAATTATGAAGTACAAGGCCAAGTGCAGGGTCCAGCACATGGGTCAGGGCAATCCCAAGCACAACTACAGGCTGGGTGAGAATGGATTAAGAAGAGCCCTTAGGAGAAGGACTTTGGGCTTGATGGATGAGAACTCAACATGAGCTAGCAATGTGTACCTGCAGCCCAGAAAGCCAACAGCATCCTCAGCTGCAGCAAAAGAAGCATGACCAGCAGGTTGAGGTCATGCTTCTCTACTCCACTCTCATGAGACCCCACCTGGAGTACTGTGTCTGGCTCTGTGGCCTCCAGCACAAGAAAGACAAGGACCTGTTGGAGCAAGTCCAGAGGAGAGCCACAAAAAAAGATCAGGGGGCTGGAGCACCTCTCCTATGAGGACAAGCTGAGAGAGTTGGGCTTGTTCAGCCTGGAGAAGAGAAGGCTCCAGGGAGATTTTATAGCAGCCTGCCAGTAACTGAAAGGTGCCTACAAAAAAGATGGAGAGGGGCCACTTCCAAGGGCATGGAGTGATAGGACAAAGGGCATTGCCTTTAATCTGAAAGAAGGAAGATTTAGAATAGATATTAGTAAGAAATTCTTCAGAATGAGAGTGGTAAGGCCCTGGCACAGGCTGCCCAGAGAAGCTGTGGATGCCCCTTGCCTGGCAGCATTCAAGGTCAGGTTGGATGGGGCTTTGGGGAACCTGGTCTAGTGGATGGTCTCCCTGCCCATGTCAGGGGAATCTGGAATTATATGAGCTTTGAGGTACCTTCCAACCCAAACCTTTCTGTAAGTCCTATAGTTGTCAGACTGCCTCAGTTCCTAAATATGGCAAGTGACATTGAAGAGGTGAGAAAAGCAGCGGTGATATGTGAGAAACACAAATAATAGAAGTGCTATGACAGCAAAGAGAAAAAAGGGTTTAAACCCTACCTCCACCTGAAGCCCCATTCCATGGGATCACCCACAGCATGCAATCATTTCTATTTTTAAATGCTATATTTTCTAACATGAGTCAGTTACCAATCTATTTCTGATCTGAACAGGAAAGACAGCGGAACAACTTTAATCACAGCTGAACCAAAATTAGAACAGAAAATGGATCAGTTCAGTTCTGTTATTTATACTAGCCGACTTTAGGTGTGCCTATGAGCCAATCAGAATTTTAAAAAAAAGAGTATCCATAAGCTTCTTCTCTAGATACTGAGGATCAGATTCTGATTTAAATTGTAATTCAAAACACAGAATTGGGTTTAGTAAGGGGCCTGTTTTCTCCAAAGCTTTTACTTGGAAAACTGGCTAAGTAATTTAGCTAGCTAAATTAAGTGATCACCTAAGTGGTGTTGACAGCAGCATGCCCAAGAAATGCTTATAAAATTCACCTCTATATCACTGGTTTCATTAAGGTGTTTGTGTGGATCCAGGTACCCTGAGGCCCTGATAGAGACAGGGGCTTCTAGACACCCGTATAGAACAGAGCAGCAAGTTCATCGTGAGTCAGCAATGCGCTTCTGCAGGGATGAAGGCAAACCACACACCTGACTCCATTAGCACATGCACAGCTAGCATATTGGGGGAAGCTATTATTCCCCTTTGCTCAGCACTTGAGAGGCCACATCTAGAATACCCTTCGCTGGAATACCGTGTCCAGTTTTGTACTCAGTGTAGGAGATAAAGACAAACTGGAAGGAGTCCAGAGGCAGCCTCCCCAGTGGCTAGGGGAATGCAGCACATGACATGAGCTGAGACTAAGAGAACTAGGTTTAGCTAGAAGGAAAAAAAAACCAAAACCCAACAGAAAAAACCCAACTCCGCGAAGAAGAACCCAAATATGGGTTTCTACCACTTAGACAGAAATAACAGAGAAGACAGAAGCAGGCTCTTTCCAGAGGTGCAAGGGGAAAGAACAAAAAGCAATTCGGGCTGTAGACAGGGAAAAAAATATTCACCATGAGCACAGTTAAGCACTGCAGCAAGGCCCTGGAGAGGCTGCACAAACTCCATCTGCAGAGGTTTTCAAAACTGAACAGGGCAAAGCCCTGAACTTCTGAGATTAATCATGCCTTGATCAGGACTATGAACTAGATGACCTCCACACATCCCTTCTGATTTTAGTACTACAATTCTAAAACCAAGAGTAACGCATCACACAGACAAATAAACATGCTAAAAGCATGACATGGTTAAAAATCAATTTTAAATAGGGTTTTTTTAAAAAGGTCATGCCAATATGTGACATCAGAAACCTTTTTCTCCATGGTCTTACATTGATACTCAAGATACAAACATGACATGGAAGAATAAATCATTACTACTAAGACATTATTGAGGACATATTATTAGATCAACAAAATAAGCTCAACGGTACGAGAAATGCACTCAAACACTAAGATGGGAGATATGAAGTCATTAAAATATTACATGTATAAGCTTTATTAAAAATGCAGAAAGACTGCTGTCTGTACAATCTGCTGAAACCCTGCTGTTGTTTTTTTCAAGCTAACTCATCTGTCTTGTAATTCCTTTGGAAAACTTGCAAACCGAGAATTAAATAAATCAAATTTTTAGAGAGGCAATAATAAAAATATAGAGGCATCATCCTGATGTACAAACATATAGACTGTAGTGTTTAATATATAAATAGCCCTTCTTTTAAAAGCCTTGCTTTAATTTTCAGCTAGTTGCGTGTAAAGCTAATTGCATGTAAAAAGGGAAAAATCTGGGGTTTTTTCCAAGCTGCTCTGACTACTAACAGCTCAGTTTCAAGATAAATTCAATCTGGGTAATATATGCAACATGTTTACATTTGGCGTTTACAGCTGCACTTAACTAATTTATAGATGTATGTATAGATAAGCACAGGGTCAGGCATGGATACAGAAAACTGCTTAATAGAAAGATGGAGATTTCTTGTTTAGTTGCCTAGCAATAAGAGCTGACTCTTGAAAGCTAACAAATACTGATTAGAGAATGGAATAGAATTATTTAATGTATCATACAAAAAAAAGGAACATAAGGCAATTGAAGAAAGGGAAATGCTAAGCCAGAAAATAATCAATTCTATCCAGTGAAATCCATTCAGGAAATAAGTGATACAAAGAAACTACAGTATCTAAATTGAAGAAAGTCTCAATCTGTTGACTGTCAATATTTTTCACCATTCTTCTTTCAGCAGAAAGTCTAATTCCATCTTGGCTAATGGATCTGGTTTCTCTGTTTAACTTTGCCTAGCCCCCTCAACAGAGTTTGGAAGCTGGAGAGAGATTTTTTTTAAATTAACTGGATGAACATGATGGCATTTCTCTTCTTGGAAAACACAGCAGGATTCTAATGGAAAGTTTGTTGACATTGACTACACTGGTGGAGAGGCAAAAGCCCACACTTCTCTTTTATTTGTTATGAAGAGCTTTAAAATTTAAAATGCTTTAAAATGATGCCTTTTAATACATTTGTAAGATCTCTTCCCTCAGTTTTTGATATTACAAATGTTTTTTTTCTCTCAGTACTTCAGAGGCCGGTCAGAAGCCAAGGATGGGTAGCATATGTAAAGTCCAGTATACACTTCTTGGAGCAGTATTGACATTGATCTATCCCCTTAAAATCTAAATATAAATAGATTATTTTACATGAAAACTGGGAAAACAGAAGCCATTGGATAGTATTCCAGCACTATAAACTATGTAGACTTGTAACGCACTATTCATGCATTATTTCAATTTGAAAGACGATATGTACCTCCTCTTTCCAGACTTTCTTTAAAACATTCTTCTTTAACTAAGCCTTTAAAACGTACTTCCCAAGACCTGCTCCTGTTGGAACTGTCACATAAGAGTATTCCATCTGCTTGGGACAGAAACAGTCATAAAATTTTTTTCATGTGTCCTGTTACACCAGCATAAATCTAAAGCAACTCCACCGACTTCCTGCGTGACGCACTTACTCAGAGTTTGTCTACACAAGCAAGTAAACATAAAAGAAAACCAGCCTCAATTGTGAGCACAGTACCAACCCTGAACTAACTCCCAGAATAAACATTCTTACCACACAGAAAGAAGCTTTTCCCACTGTGAATATGGGTTAAACTACTTTGAACAAAGACAGTCCTAGTAAAATCCAAAGGTGAAAACACATTCCACAATGCAGTGCTTTACAAAAATTAATTAAAATTTCAGGATCAGAAGCATCATGTCTTTCATCTAGTCACCTATATCCTGCTTCTCAAATGTTCTCTAATTTAATTTAGGGTTAGTTTTAGATACTGTATACAACCTTGTATTGTGGCATGGAAACACACTTTCATTGTCTACAGCATACATAGAATAGCCATAAATTCATACTTAAAAAGCACTAATTTTTCCACTAAGATAATGACTTTATTTCTTAAGCATCCTTCCCCAGTTGCAGTCACTGCTACACAGACTAATTAACTACATCTTGTACTGTGGCTCCTTTGTCCTTGTTACAGCAGCGTGTAACACCCTAAAATGGGACATACATTCTATTTACTACATGGAATGCATTAATAAAACAGGAATTTACTAATTTTCTATCTTGTTCAGACACTATAGTGATAGAAACTACACAAATATCTAGAAAAGCAACAGCAGAAGTGACTAATAAAAGTGAAGGACGGGCAAGTGAAGATTTTGACATATGAATCATGGTGAGTAATTCAACCAGTGCTAATTTACTGAGATGCAAATTGATTTTCTGTTTTATTACAGTACTTCATGTATAGTAGTAATTTACAGATTTTTAATAATTGCATCGCCTATGCTCCTACCACCTATATGCTAAAAAAGCTAAGAGACAGCAGTACTTATTTGCACATATCCCTTAGGAGACACTTGCTGTTTAGAGATCCATAAATAAAGGATAGGTGGTCTGGAATTAAAAGTATTGTTCCCAGATCTTTCTACACGCATGTGCAATTGGAGACTGTACAAAAACTACCCATCTCTCTCACAGATATTCAGAACAATGTGGCACTAAGGAAATCCAGGTGGTCAACATTAAAAAAACCCATCATCTCATTGGAAAAAACTTTCTCTGAGGTGGAAGTAATTATTTTCTTCACTTGGGGCAATGTGGAAAACTTTACATCTATTCTGATGTCATAAGTATAGAACCCAACTTTTACTTTTTACTTTGACATACTTATGTCATAAGAAATAAAAGCCTGAGCTATTAATTTCAGTCACATGCACCTGTAATTTGAGCTCTGCTCTTCGTTCCATTATTTTATTGAGATCTCTTCTGACAGGCCACAAGAAATGTAATGTATTAAGTTTGAACTCTTAATTCATTGTGAAAGTAGTACACTGTCTACCCAACTTTCATATTTCCACACCACGGTATTCAAAGATCTGCAGCCAATTACATAACAAAGTTCATGTCTAATTTGTAAGATGAATTGAAAGGAACTGGTATTCATGTACATAGTTACAGACAATGCTCACCACTTGCCAACAAATCCATGTTGCCAAGGTACAAGACAAAGTATATTACTTCGTGTATTGTGACAGGACCAGGTTATTCTGCATTTGACATTTTCCAACACTTCACACTGCATAAGAAACCAAAATGCTTCATGTTCCCAACCAAGACTCATACATCCAGGTTACTTATGATTACTCTGGTGTAGAGAATGTGGAAGGAGATGATCTGGTGAGTATTTATACAGCCCTTCTACGAAGCATGACTACTGTTTTCTATTTTTGTATCTAAATTAAACATTAGCAAATAAACAAGAAACTGTCTTAACAATTCAGTTTCATAATAAACCTTATGTTGCAAATATTTGTTGCCCCAAACATTTTTTTACTCTGGCCTAACAGCAAATGTTATCAAGCTAAATGCACTATAAATTCTACTCATAACATCATAAGCAAGGAAGGAATGCCACTCTTTCTCCAATTAGATGTCAGTATGGTGCACACTGCTTTAGGTGGTCTTTAGCACCCAAATCATTGACCTTGCTTTCAGTGTATATTTCTAAAATTCTTTCAAAAATTAGGAGGCCTGCATAAACCCTGCAACTGAATAACAAAAAAGATATTTTGGTGGAAGCATATTTTGTATGCTTTTATCTACAGACGCAGAGATTTACACTCCCTAAGTGACCATACTTAGAAGTGAGATATAAAGTCTTCTACTCTCTCATATAAACAGAAAATATCCATCCCATTTTGTGTTTGTTGTCCTCTTAGCCAGGTACACCTCAGGCAAATCCCACCTGTCTGGCAAGATGTTGGCCTTTAAGTGAATCCCTTGGAATCCTCCCTCTTAAAAAATATTCCATGAAAGCAAGAATCAA
>VZTU01001729.1:11323-31109 GCA_013400835.1 Zapornia atra
TGGCCTGTGCCCCCTGCGGCTCCTACCTGGCCTCCGCCAGCGTCGACGCCACCACCTGCATCTGGAAGCGGGAGGAGGATGGCTTCGAGGTGAGCCCCCCCCCCACACACCCTCCCAGCTGTCCCTCCCGGGCCCCCCACCGCCCACTCCTCCCTCATCTCTCCCTCCCCAGTGTGTCAGCACCCTGGAGGGGCACGAGAACGAGGTGAAGTCGGTGGCCTGGGCTCCCTCTGGCACCCTGCTCGCCACCTGCAGCCGAGACAAGAGTGTCTGGGTCTGGGAAGGTGAGCGGTGAGGGGGGGGCAAGGGGCAGCATCCTCCCCCCGGGGCTGGAAAGGAGAGGGGGGCATGGCAGGGGGCTGTGCCCCCTCCTCCCTGTAACTGTTCTCTCCCTGCAGTGGATGAGGAGGAGGAGTACGAGTGCGTCAGTGTGCTCAACTCCCACACACAAGACGTCAAGCACGTGGTCTGGCACCCCAACCAGGAGGTAGGAACAGACCCAGGGGGATACACACAGTTTTTCCACCCCAGACCCTACCCCTGTGCTGGGAACGGGCCTGGAGAGCAGCGACCTGCTCATGCTCTGACTCCACTGACCTCAAACCAGCCGTAAAGGCAGCTTCTCGTGTGTTGCCTGGCTCATTCCTCTGCCCTCCCTCAGCTCTTGGCCTCAGCCAGCTATGATGACACGGTGAAGCTGTACCATGAAGAGGAGGATGACTGGGTGTGCTGTGCCACACTGGAGGGCCACGAGTCGACCGTGTGGAGCGTGGCCTTCGACCGCAGCGGTGAGCGCCTGGCTTCCTGCAGCGATGACAAGACGGTGCGCATCTGGCGCCAGTACAAGCCGGGAAACGAGGCAGGTGAGGCGTCCCGGCCCCACTTGGGTGCCACGGGGCTCGGGTGCTGCTGGGGGAAAAGAGCAGGCAGGGGAAAAGAGCGGGCAGGGAGCTGAGGCTGCTGCTCTTGCCTCCCAGGGGTGGCCTGCAGCGGCACCGACCCCACCTGGAAGTGCGTCTGCAACCTCTCTGGCTACCACACACGGACCATCTACGACGTGGCCTGGTGAGTGGAGGGAGAGGGTGGCTGCAGCCCAGGCGCCCTGCTCCGTTCTCTCTCGGTGGCAGCGCAGGTGACACTGGTGGTGCCACCCTTGGCTCTAGGTGCCACCTCACCGGGGCGTTGGCGACAGCCTGTGGGGATGACGCCATCCGGATCTTTGAGGAGAGCGCGCCCTGCGCCCCGCAGCAGCAGCCCACCTTCAGCCTGGCCGCACACCTGCCCCGCGCGCACTCGCAGGACGTCAACTGCGTGGCCTGGAACCCCAAGGAGCCGGGGCTGCTGGCCTCCTGCAGCGACGACGGGGAGATCGCCTTCTGGAAGTACCAGCGGCCCGAAGGCTGCTGACACCTCCCAACCTTTGCAGCCTTCAGCGCTGCTGCCAGCACGCAGCCCCAGGGCCAGGCACAGGGTGGGGCAGAGGGAGATCCATCTCCATGGCGCTGCTGGGGACTTTTGCATGACACGACCCCCTCCTGGTCCCTCCCAGGACTGTGGGGGGTCCCACCAGCCTCCCCAGGGATACGGCCAGCTTTGGGAGAAGGGGCAGGACTTGCTCCCTGCTCCTTCTGCCCCAGGCTCAATAAACCAATTTTCTCCTGGCCAAAGCCTCTGGCTTGTCCTTCTGGTGCCCCCGGGGTGAGTGTAAGGGGGTGGGGGTGCTGCCCTGGAAGCTGGACAAGGTGTCGGGGGACAGACACGCAGGGGAACTTGTTTCGCAGCCCCACGGAGGTGTTTAAGTCCAGTCTGGCAGGCTGGAGCCAGCCTAACGCTCCAAGGACTGACTGGCCCCTGAGCCGACTGCCCCAGTTGGTGGCACAGAGCTACTCCATGAGCCCAAGGGTCCATCTTCCCCCCCAGCCCCAGCAGCACAGAACACAGAATGGGTCTTGAGATTTATTCCAGCTGCCAGAGCCACACCTCTGCGCAGATCCATCTATAAAAAACACTGTACAAAGCATCAACACCTTAAAAAAAACCACCTGAACAACAGGAAGACAGACAGAAGCCACACAAAGGGAGGGAACACAAGCGCTGCCGTGCTGGGGGTTGGTGGCTGAGCTATGGGGGCGGGAGGGGGTCATTGCTGGGATCTGTGGCCCCTCACAGACCGTCCTTAGTCGGAGTCGCTGTCGCTTTCCGCCTCCTTCACGTCCACGCTGAACTTGTACTCCTGGTCACAGCCCATGTAGGCGTCGCTCATGAAGTACAAGGTGTAGTTGTGTGTCCCCGTGGCCGGAGCGACGAAATCCAGCTTGACCTATGGGAGGAGGCAGAACCGGGGCTGGGCCGGCGGCAGGGAGAGCGGGCACCCGCCCGGTGAACCAGACCCCGTCCCTTCGGGTGCTGGTCGCTCCCCGGCCCCGTCAGCCGCTCACCTTGGCTTTCTGCTGCAGCGTCAGCCGCTTGATGGAGATGAGGCTGTTGGATTTGGAGTCGCCGATCACCACCCACCAGCCCTCCTCGCGTTTCTGCCGGAGAGGGAAGAGTTAAGGGTCTGGGGATGTGGGACAACCCTCCTCCCAAAACTCTGCGACCCCAGTGCCACCAGGTCTGGCATGTACCTGGGGGAAAAGGGGAGCAATGACGGGCCCGGTGACCTCCTCTTCACGCTCCAGCTGCACCAGCACCACCACAGGGCCCCCACTGTGCAGAGAGAACCGACACCGTGGGTCAGGGCATGCCCCAGGCACCAGCACAGTGCTAAGGGGACCGTGCCACCCCTCCCCACCTCACCTGCGGATGCTCTCCTTCTCCACCACCTCATAGGAGAGCTCGATGTTGGGGTACCGGTTACAGAACCGAGCGACATCAGCAATCTGGGCATCTGAGAGCTGTAGCAGGGCATTCCGGTCCTCGTCCTCCATCTCCATGATGTCAAACACGCTCTCCACCCCCTGCAAGGAAGGAGTGTTTCAGCCCTGTGCTTCCCCAGGGCTCCTCAGTGGGCCAGGGCAGGGCCACGGAGCTTCCTCCCCCAGTTTCACCTTGTCTGTGCAGCGTTTGATGTGCTCAGAGGTGAAGTGTGGCAGCTGCTTGAGGTACGAATCCTTCGACCACATGGCCTGTGTCACCATCTGCGCCAGCTCCATGGCGGCCAGCGCGGGGCTGAGCCAGCCGTTGCTGGACAACACGTCCACACAGGCCTGGATCAGCCGGATCGCCTGGACACGAGAGACAGGACAGGTCAGAGGGTGGTGACACCAGGCAAGGCAAGGCTCCCACCCGCCCCACGCACCTTGCTGAGGATCTCCTCGGTGTCCGACTGCAGCTCGGCGCTCAGCTGCATGCGCGACAAGTGAGCCTGCAGCAGGAGGTTGGTCTTGACGTGGGGATCGTTGAATTTGGGGTTGGTCAACTTGTGGGGAACTTTCTGAGCCAGCTACAGGGAGAAATGGTAAATCCATCAATGCTTTGGCCCCATGGAGCTGAAAAGATGGGCCAACTTCCTTCCCCAGTCCCCTCCAGCCCCAGATCTGCCGTGCTGCCGCTCACCTGCCGCAGCAGGTTGTCCTCGTGGTGCCTGATGGGGATGTTCTCGTACTCAGCAGCGTTGGAGATGATCTCAATCAGCCCTCGCACCTTGGTCTTGGCGTTGAGGGACATGCTGAAGAGCTCTGAGAGAGGCAGAGAGGAAAAACAGACACAGCATTAAACCCCATGGTCCAAGAGGTGCCTTGGGGCAGAGAACACACAGCCTTGGGCTCAAGGAGAGAGTTTTACACACCCAACAGTGCATACAGCACAGGGAGGGGCAGAGACCTTACCGATGGTGGTGTAGTTGATGTAGTAGTAGGCAGCAATCATCCCCAGGTTCAGAGGAGCCACGTCCATCTCGTCCTCAATGCTGATGCACTTGGACTGTTCCAGGTCACTCAGGGTCTGTTCCACCAGCTCGGAGAGGTGATCTGAGAGATGCCTGTGCGACACGCCTGCAGGTACAGCAGCATCAAGACAGGGCTCAGAAACTCCCCAGGAGGGAGAAGAGCTGCTCCTGTGACAGCAGGCAGAGCCCCCAGGTCCCTGGTGTCCTCCAAGCCCATCCCCAGAGCCCCTGGCTCACCCTGAAGGTTGTAGTAGTTTGGGTTCTGCGTCATCCTGCGATACAGGAACGTCCAGGTGAGGTAGTCCACCGCGTCCTGCTTGTTCTCAATGGTCTTGGTGACGATCTCAGCGTTGAAGTGATCGTGCATGCAGTGATCCAAGTGCGACTCCACCGGAAGGGGCTCGTAGAGGAATTTCTTGAAGAAATCCTACAGCAAGAGGAGCAGAGGGGAGGGGGAAAATAAACTAAACCCCAGCTCCCACAGAGCTCCGGGCGAGGGTTATGCATCAGCGTGCCCCGGGCAGGAGACAGTCGCAGTCCAGAATCGGCACCTCACCTTCTTGGATCCCTGGCACATGATGACACAGCGACCCTCGTCGTCCTGCAGCGGGCGATTGGCATGACCCACCATCTGCAGCACGTCGTAGATGGGGTAATCCACATACCTGGGACACAGAGAAAGTTAACGAAGCTCCTCAGGAAGCTTGTTCAGGTTTAGGGCCTCGTTCCTCCAAGCTCAAGCACAGCCTGAACTAGCAAGGTGGACACGGAGGGCAGACGGCGCTGGCCTTGCCCACACGATGGACTCACGCGTGGATCTTGCCGTTGTAGTACTGCGTGTCCATGATGATCACCAGGTGAGCAGAGATGTTCATGCCCCAACAGAGGCTGCGGGACGCAACCATCACCTGAACTGCACCTGAAAGGCACATGGGGGAAGAGAAGTCAGCCTGTGGGCAGAGCATCTCTCCTGGGCACAGAAATCAGGGAGGAGAGGAAGACTGAGGGGTCAACGCTCGAGCAGATAGGTGTTGGCATACAGGGAGGTCCAGGAAAGACAGTGAAGTTGAAAATCACATCCCATTTTTGGATGGGGAAGTGACAATAGGCTTGGGTAAACTCTTGTTTCCAGGCCAAAGACTGTGGGGCACCACCAATCTCCTGGGAAAAGGTTTTACAGACAGAAGAATCGGGATGTTCCCCACCCGTGCTGCTCACCAGAGCTGAAAAGCTGCTCCACCACCCGCCGTTCCATGGCCGTCAGCCCCTCGTGCAGGTAGCCCACCCCGTTGACAAGTGTCTCCTTCAGGGTGTTGTCATTCAGCTTGTCCAGGTATGGTACCAGGTCCTTCTCTGCACAGTGCAGGAACCTGCCGGGGACAGGGAGTAAAGAGACCACTGCCAGGCCGGCCAGCCTGTCCCTCCCTGATGGCACAGCAGACGCTGTGCTACCTGTCCCTCAGCCCAGCAAAAGAGCCCAGACCCCCTTTGCCCCCCCTTGTCCTTGCCTCTGTCGGAGGAAGGAGGTGGGGCCGGGTGACGTTACCTCTGCCGCTGGACATCGGAGGCGCAGGTGGTCAGGATGTTGATGGCCGTGAGCCGCGTCTGCTTGCGGGACGGGACGAAGACGATGACCGGCTTTTTGGGGGAGTGCTTCATGATGGCGTGGTACACGGGCTTGGCCATGGAGAGCAGGCGGGTCTGCGTGTGGCTGATGTTGAAACCCTGCAGGGGAGGCGGAGCGGGCAGGCGGTGATGCCGTCGGGACACCAGGCGGGAGGGAAAGGAGGTGGGGATTTACCCCAGCTGTACCTGGATGTGCAGCTCCAGGGGCACGGGGCGGACGTTGGGGTGGAAGTTGAAGGTGGAGGTCGCGCTGCAGCCCAGCCAGTGAGCCACGTCCTTGGCGTTGGACAGGGATGAGCTCAGGGCCACGATACGGATGGGTCGCTCGATTTGCGAGGAGATGTACCGCATGCGGGAGCAGATGACCTCCAGCACAGGCTGCGGGCAGGACAGCAAGGGTTGGAGCAAGAACAATGAGCTCTTCTGTGCCACTGCAGCCACCTCGAGCCTGAGCCCCCTCACCCAGGGAGACCGCAGGGAGTACTGCTCCCAAGCTTCCCAAAGGACAGGTCCCTCCCAGCCCTGCCCAGCCCACCTGCAGGAAAAGCTGGCCCTAGGCCTGGTGCCCACCCCACAGCAGCTCTCCTGAGGCCAACAGGAGGAGCGCCCTCCTGGCCTGGCAGCCTCACCCCATTTTCACCCCCGATGAGGTGCACTTCATCCACGATGAAGAGGTTGACGTTCTGGACGTTCTTGCGCTGCTTCCAGCGTCGCGAGAGGATGTCCCACTTCTCAGGGGTGCTGATGATGATGTTCCCTTTGCCCAACAGTTTCAGGTCTGTGCTGGTCTCTCCCGTCAGCAAAACCACCTTCTTATTGAGACGCTCTTGGAACTTTTCATACCAGTCCAAGAAGACCTGCCAAAAAAGCCAGGAAGGGACTCTGTCATCAACCTCGAATTAGAACCA
This sequence comes from Zapornia atra, assembly GCA_013400835.1. Taxonomy (NCBI): domain Eukaryota; kingdom Metazoa; phylum Chordata; class Aves; order Gruiformes; family Rallidae; genus Zapornia; species Zapornia atra. The sequence goes on from VZTU01001729.1 coordinate 17,744, forward strand.
ACCCTACTCAATCCCCCTACACACTGACATCAGCAGTGGGACAGCATCTCTTTGCACCCAGAGACCACAATTTATTGAAAGACTCCAGAGTCATTGTGAGGGACATGACCTCAGAGAAGGGATGAGAAAAAGTGGAAGAGGGAATAGGAGGGAGCAAATACATCCAGGGCAAGGCTCTGGTTCTCCCCTGGATGCCAGGCTTACCTGCTCTGCCAGGGCCTCCATGGGCGTGATGTACACGCAGCGTCCTTCTGAGTTCTGGAGCAGCATCCTCAGGATGGCAAACTCTGCACAAATGGTCTTTCCACTTCCCGTGGGGGCACCCACAAACACGTTGTCATCACTGTTGTACACTGTGTTAAACACTGGGGAGAGGCAGACAACAAAGAGAGCATGGTTTAGTGACATATCCATGGATTTGTATGGAAATGGGCAGGGAAAACACAGCCTGGGCCCAGCCCGCATGAGGAGGAGCTACAGAAACGGCTGTGAAAGGGTTTTAGCCCAGGATCCACCAAAGAAAATGGGCTCTGTTCTGTCACAGCAGCTCCTAAGCATGAAACTCCTACTCTGGCTAAGGCCAGGCAGAGAAACACGGACAAGGCAGCTTTGGGTCACTGATGAATCCATCCCTTCCGGGGCTGCCCGGCTCCCTTGAACCCCAGGGAGCTGCTGCTGCCAAACGGCCCTGGAATGGCTGCTATGTGCACTTGAGGAATATACTGAAGATTTTCTGGCTGATGGGGAAAGATTTCAAGCCTTTTAAGGCTCCAGGAAATAGAGGGAATCCACTATTTGCTACAGAAGTTCCTCAAGTTACAGGAATATACCCCACGAAGTCATGACCATGAATACTGAGAGGGCCAGGGTGCACCAAGAGCCAGGTTGGAGGCAGCGGGCAGAGGCCATACCCACCCTGAGTCTGGATAGGGTTGAAGAAGGGGAATTTGTCCTGGTAGAGGCTCTCGAAGGCGCTGTTCCGCAGAGCCGACACCGGCAGTGGCTGCAGGTCCAGCAGCTCGGTGGGAGGAGGGTACTTCTCAGGGAGGATCAGGTGGCGGAAGGAAACAGGCAGCTGGGTCTCACAGGCTGTCAGAGACACAGAAAAACCATTTTCATCTCCAAAAGCATTCCAGCGGTGTCATCCCTGAGCTCCCTCTGCCAAGGGGATTCCCAGCACACAAGTCTTTCCCCCGGTGTAGCACCAGGAGAGGCCCTGAGCCATTCCCCAGGGAGAACAGCTGCTGTGTAACCGAGGTGCTCCTGGCACAAGACTTACAGAGCCAGCGGTCAGAGACCACCCGGATGAAGTACTGCGGGGGCAGCGGCTCGAACACGGGCACGAAGAAGGTGACGAGGTGCTCGTCCTGCGCGTACTTGGCTTTCAGCAGGAAATACTCATGGTGCAGGATCACTTCGCTGTCCACATCCTCCACCAGGATCCAGAAAGCTTCAGAGGATCCGTGTACCTGAGCAAGGGCAGCTGTTAACCTCCGGATCAGAGCCCGGGAGCCAAACCCAGCCCTCCCCAATGCAATCCCGCCCCAGAAGCACCCTCCTCATGGTAGTCAGCCTGGTGAGAGCTCACCTTCTCATCCCACTGGAAGTCAGGGGCAATAGTGAGCTCTACTTTCAGGGTGGAGCGGGTAATGGGCTGCAAGTGGACCGAGAGCTCCAGTTTTGGAAACAGATGTACATACTTGTGGATTGTTTTACCCATCTTGGGCATCCGGATCAGTTCCCCTGCAAGAGAAAGGTGCTGCCATCAGGACAGAGGGACAACAGGGTGACCAACTGCTCCCCAAGTTGGCAAGATCAGTATCAACAACCCAAGCCCCGACTGTACCAAGCCCCTCACCAGTTCTGCCCGTTCAATCAGACAGCAACAACCCCACAGTTTCTGTGTGGAAACAGGGCAGAGGAGAGCAAAGGGGCTGACACCTCGTCCTGCCCCGTCTCCGTACCGATCTCGTTATGGTTCAAGTCGTAGAGCCGCTCAAAGGGGAAATTCTTCTTCTCAATTTTCTTCACCACTTCTTCAGGCAGCTTCTTGAACTGGCGCAGCGGGCACATGGACTGCCACCTGCGAGGACACGGCCGGTCAGACAAGCAGAGAAAGAGACAAAGCCTTCAGAGCACCAAGGTTCCCCAGGCTGCCAAAGACCAGCTCCATTACACCCCAACTCTCCTTCCCAAGCTCTGCAGACACAGCCAGGCTATGCTGAAGAATCACATCCAGCCCATGATGGGAAAACACCTCTGAGATCTCACTTACATCCGCTTGTCGATCATCTTGCAGAGGTTCAGGGTCTTGTCGGTGAGCTGGGCCCAGCCACGGTTCAGGACAATCTCGAAGATGGCACGCATCAGCCGCCCAGCAGACTGGGGAACAGAGAGCAGCTCTCAGAGCTTCGCTGTCATTCTCACACTTAACTTTTCCTGCCTTTCTACCCCTTTTCCTGCCCAGCCACAGGGCAAGAAATGGCCTGGTCCACTAGTCCAGATCACCCAAAGCCTTTAAAGTCTTGCCAGGGACCTGGGGGCATCCACAGCTGCTCTGGGCACCCTGTGCCAGGGCGCCCCCACCCTCAGACAGGAGTGAGCAGAGCGATTACTCGATTCCCAGCACTGGGAACTTGCCCTCTGGGTGTTATGCTGTAGAGATTGAGCACTGGATTATCCTGATTACAAATTGGAGACTCCATCGAAGATCTGATTGCCATCTGATATGGGTTAGAGCTTCTCAGTGCTCGCAGCTCGAGCTATTTGTGAATCTATTTATGACCAGAACCTACACTTCCAAGGTGTTAATATGTGTCTGAGACATGGCTGGGCTGCGTGCACCTAGCTGAAACGGAGAGGCCCCAGCCGCGCTTCCTCACCCACCTGAGTAACGTACACCATGTCTGCCATGAGAGCAAACCCTTCCAGCTTCAGCTGCGAGATGAAGGCCTGGAGGAGCACGTTGATCTGCAGAAGCAGAACAGAGAGAGGTTCTCAGCGCCCTCCACACCGTACCTGATTCTGGCGCATTAACAGGAAGCAGTTGTCCTTCACCACAGGCCGTTGGGCTCAACCAGAGACAAGGAATCCCCCCGCAGAGCAGCATTTACCATGACAGCTCTCCCCAAAGGACCACTGCTCCCCTGAGACAGGGGGGCAGGCCGGGCTCACCTTGGCACTGGGCTCCTCTATGCTCTCCTTCACTGGGATGGGAACTCGCTCCAGCAACTTCTGAAGCTCAAGCTTCTCCTCCTGCAGGAAAGCAAGGCAGGGAGACATGAGAAGAGTCTTGCAGGGCAACCTCCAGACCTTCCCCTGCAGCATCAAGACCCATCTCACTCGGGTGCCTGGCTCCGTACCTCCCTCACGGTGATGTTCCGGAACTCTGAGGACAGCGAGAAGACCCGAAACAGCTCGATTTCACTCAGGGTGGGTTTCAGGAGCTGGTTGTAAGTTTGCATTGTCTCATTGGTGATGTAGTAGTGGCTGGCGATGCGACCCAGCTCTGTCACCTGCCACAAGGACAACAGCCAACATGAAGCAGACAAACAACACGCGTGTGGTTCGTGGCACAGGCGACCCCAGGCAGACTAAGCACGAACATGCAGGCTACAAATCCCCCAGGAAAGCTGCTTTACCCAGTACACAATTCCATACACCACAGCCTCCCCCTTCACACCTCACTGCCTCTGAAGCCATGAAAACGCAACAGGAACACCAGTTTGCTTAGGAGGCAGTGACAAACACCCAACAGCCACAAACAGAGGCTCAGGTTTTACACCAGCACACTCTGCTGGCAAACGGACACCCAACAGCAGCACAACCCGTATCTAACCAGCAAGGCACCCACTCTTTCTCTCAGCCAGAGGATGCTCCCACCCAGCTCTCTTGCCCCTCTCCCAGGTCCTGTCTCACCTGGAAGTTCCCCGTCTTCTTGTCATACTTCACCAGGTTGTTCTTGTCCAACATGAGGGCTGCGGTGTGAACCAGGTCCAGGCGGCGCTGGTCCAGCAGTGGGTCTCCCTTCAGATCGTCGTGGGATATCCCATAGAGGGTGGGGGAGCGCAGCATTCGGATGTACAGGTAGGTGTAGCCCAGCCAGTTCACTGCATCCTGAGGGAACATGGAGTTGCTGTCAGAGCCAACGAACGGCCAGCTGAGACCACGTTCTGGCTCGGGGCCCAGCGCTCCCAGCGTGGGACATGGCAGGCTGAGCCTGGCTGACTCCTGACAGGTCAGTGTTAAACCAGAGTCCTCCAGTACCAGAAAAATATTAACCTATTAAACAGATCATCATCCTTCAGCCCCTACGGTTCCCTCTGGGTCTCAGGAGCATACATACATGGGGAAAACCAAGACTGGCACTCACCTTTGCGTTCTGGACGTTGCCAAGCACAGTCTCTGCATTCAGCATGTCCGGGAGCTTCGACACCATCTGACTTTCAATGGGGAGCTGCTGGTTGAGCAGGGACAGGTAATACTGCAGCTCGCCGTGGGACGTGATGAGGATCCCCTCTCCTTTGGTATCGTACTGAGGCCTCCCAGCACGGCCCAGCATCTAAGAAACACAAGGTGAAGTCAGGAAAACATAAGCAAAAAGCTTTTTCCTTGGCAATTTCCCCTCACTGCCGTGTCCTGGGGCGTTACTGCCAGATCACTCCATCTCCTGTTAACTTCTAGCTGGCAGGACACACATAGAAATCTCTCAGATGTGTCTGGCAGAGGAATCTAGCCTCTTCTAGCACTGATCTGCTTCCCCCACCCTCAGAGCAGGGCTTTCTGGACAGTAGTGACAGGCAGCGACCCCACCAAGAAAATACAAAAGCTGACCTCAAATGCGCCTCAGGGGGAAAGGAAAAATCCACCCCCCCAGATCCCAGCAGCATCTTTGTTACCAGAACCTCACCTGCAAGATGTCCAGAGCGCCCAGCTCAGTCCAGCGCCCCTTCTCAGGGCTGTACACCTGTGTCCCCTTGATGATGACAGTGTGAGCAGGGAGGTTCACGCCCCAGGCCAGCGTGGCTGTGGAGACCAGCACCTGCAGGAGCAAGACAGTGATCAAAGCTTTCTGGGGAAGAAAAAAACAGATCTAAAACACCAGTCCCAACATTAGACACACATAAATGAGACAGAGATGGAGAACTGTGGCTCTCTTGACAGCTCAGCAGAGGAGGGACAGATAAACAGCAAGATCTTTGCCCCTATTTCCCAGCTCGCTGCACAACCCTGAGAAAACCCTTTCCCTTCCACTTGTAACACAGCCAGGGAATTGCTCGGATGAGGTTTTGCCAAAGTGGTAACTGAGAAGAAGACAGCCTGCTCCGGGACAGACCTCCAGCTTTAAACACCCAGCTAGGCCTTGGGCAGAAGTTTTCACCCCTCCACTCCCAGCCACGTGCTTTTAGTCTCTGCTCTTGAGAAGTGAGACTCACCTGGATGTGCTTGTCAGCAAACAGATCCTCTACCAGCGTCCTGTCCACGCGCGTCATCCCAGCGTGGTGAATGGCGAAGCCGTAAGGGAGGAGATCCTTCAGCTCCAGGTTCTACAGCAGAAACAGAAACAGGTTTTCTACCTGGGCTAAGGAGAAAAGCAGCAGGTATCCAAGAGGGAAGGCTGCAAAACTCCACCAAACTGGGAGCGCTGCGCTCCTGGCTCTTGCTGTGTGTGAGGAGCAGGGCGGTTACCTTGCACTGCTCAGCTTCTGTCCTCAGAACCTCAGTGGAGGCCGAGCCCTCCCGCAAGAAGAGGCCCAGGGTGTCTTTCTCCAGGCACATATCCCTAATCGCCCGGGCAGTTTTCCCAGTCTCCTTCCTGGAGTGAACGAACACCAGCACCTGTTAAACAAGCAGACAGTACCATTGCTGGGAGAGGAGTGACAAAAGCGACTGGTCACACATTAAGTCAGACACAGAGAGAAAACCTGTCCTCATTCCCCAGACACCCAACCCCACCCTCTCCTGCACTGCGGTGTTTCTGCAGCAACACACCTCCAAAGAGCCTCCCCAGCAAGAGACAAGCAGCCCCAATAAAACAAATCAAACCTGGTTCTTCCCAGCATGCTCCATAATCTTCTCATAAACAATCTCATTCATTATCTGGAAGCGTTTGATTGCTTTCTTCTCCGTAATCCCCACATAGGTCTGCTCTAGGGGCACAGGCCGAAAGCTGCAAGGGAAAAAACACCAACACCAGTCCACAAAAGAGCAGAAGAATGGAGAAACCCTGATACAACGGTCCCGTCGAAAGGCAGCTTGTATTCTGTGCTCCCAAGGTCAATCAGTTCCTTTGTGCCTCAATTTACTCAGAGGTTTGAAGGCTCCGGTTCTGCCTGGATATATTACACAGCAGGAAACAGTCACATGTATTCCTATTTCCTGGAATTTGCTACACACACAGAGACTACAAAGACCCTGGTTTAGGCTTCCTTCTGACAGCTCACACAGCATGTGGTACACCAGACTTTATCTGCCTTCTCTGAAGCATCTTCTTGCACGTTTGACAGCACAGGAAGCCAGGCACACGTTTTGAGGCTGTATTTAACTGCTCAGATCCTGAACCAGCTCATCTAAGAGCAAATACCTGTATGTTGAGAGTAGGCTGAAGGTCCAGTGACCCCCAGCACCGTCTGACAGCTTAAAACCTGCTACTTTTTCAAGGAAAAAACAGGTCTTTCAAAAAAGACAAGCCTTTCCCAGCTCTCAGCAGCTCCCTGCCAGCTGATGGGAAAGATCTCTCTCAACTTCCCATGGTACCTGTTATCAAAGTAGAACAAGCCCTTGGCCGGGTCCACTCGCAGGAATGTAGCCACATCCTCATAGTTGGGGAGGGTGGCGCTCAAGCCGACAAGCCTCACGTCCTCCTGAGTCATCTCGATGTTGCGGATGGCTCTGGCCACCAAAGACTCCAGGACAGGCCCTCGGTCATCATGCAGTAGGTGGATCTCATCCTAGAGAGAGGCAACAGAAACAAACTGGCTTCATTTACCCATTTTTGGTTTAGTTTCTTAGCAGACCTGCTTGCATGGACTGAGGCACGCTCATCCTGTGGCTGAGGACCAAGCACCAGAGGCACCTACAACCACCAATGCACATTCGGGAACTGCAACACCGTCAGAAGATCCAGCGCCCATCATCACCCCGCCCTCTCCTCCTCCCCCAGGGTTCTGCTGGCACCGGTGCTGCTCACCAGGATGACCAGTCGCACCAACTGGGTGTAGGTACGCTCCCCTCCCTTGCGGGTGATGATGTCCCACTTCTCTGGGGTGCAGACAATGATCTGGGTAGCGCTGATTTCCTCCTTGCACAGCTGATGATCTCCAGTCAGCTCGGCCACATTGATGCCGTAAGTTGCCAGGCGCTAGAGAAAGCCACAGGCTGTTATGCTGGATAACCACACGCTCCCCGTCGCAGCCTCAGACCAGCACGGCCCTGAGGCTCTCACAGGTGAGTTTTGTACTTGTCCTGCTACAGCACCCCAAGAAACAGGCAGGTTTCATAGCCCACACTGACAGGAGAAACCATCAACACACAGAACCCAGAGCGCAGACCATGCAAACAGGGCTCAAAGGCACAACCCAAACTCATCCCTCTCCTTACAACCTCCTGCCAGAGCTTAAATGCTTCAGTCAGAGTAACAGGAGGAACCCAAGGCAATGGAACTCCTCTTCCCCAACCTACGGTTCAAACAGGGCCAGGCCCAAACCTCTCCTTACCTTCCCGAAGCTGCCCACCATCTCCTGCACCAAGGACCTCATGGGCGCGATGTAGATGATCTTGAAATCATCCACGTTGATGGTCCCATCCATGTTGATGTGCTTCCCTATTTCTCTCAGCATGCACATGAGCGCCACGTTTGTCTTCCCAGCGCCCTAGGACACAAGCAGAACCGGTCCCATCACATTCCCATCTCCCCCAGGACAAACTTTAGCCCAGGGCAGGCAGGCTTTCTCCACACAAACAGACCATCCTTCCCCGGCCCGGCCGCTCCCAGGAGCCCTTACCGTGGGAGCACACAGCAGCAAGTTCTCATCCGACTCCAGCGCCGCACGGTAGAGTTTGCTCTGAATGCGATTCAGTGTTTTAAACCCCTCGAATCCAGCCTGGGCATATTTGGGCAACTTTTCCACAGAAACTAATTGCTGGAAAGGGAAAAGATCAAGTTGAACGCTTCTGTTTCAGTACTTTGCAGGCTGCAGGGCATATGTGAGATGTCAGAGACACCCCCCCAGGGGATAGCAGGGTCACACTGTCTTCGGACAGCCAGAAAAGAAGCACCAGGGGCTGTGGAGTAGGTTAGGAAGACATCAAGTGAGGCTCATTAGCTGGCCTGTGTGCCCCTGAGAGTACAAGGCAGCGCTGGCTACACCATCAGAGAGGCAAACCCCCACCATGTCTTTGTGATGGAACAGACTGGATGTTTCTGCTGCCAACACTGATTGAAAGAGTCAAGTTATCACAGGAACAGCAGGCAGATCTCTGGCCAAGACTGCACAGTATTCGAGGAGGGAGGAAAAGCAGAGCCAAGGGCTCAGCAGAGCAGCTAAATGGGGAAGGAGAGCCCCGAAACAGAAACCACCAGCACAGGACACACACTCAGGAAGTGAGAAACTAGAAATCAGGAACTTTTCGGGGCTGCTCTCCAGCCTCGCAGACAGGACTGTGGACCTGGCCTTGGCAAACCCCACACGGTTTGCACAGACTCACTTTTGTCCAGGTCCCTCTGGCCCACATCCCCTCCCTCCAGCACGCCAGGTCACCTACCTCTTCAGAGCCAAAAGGCTTTGGCTTCAGGGCCGGCACATGCACCTCCTCGTAGCCCTTGCGCTGTCTGCGGAAGGAGCCGTCGGGGAGCTGGCATCGCTTGTTGGCCATGAAGTGACTGCCTTGGGCAAACACCAGATCCTCCAAATCCAGCACCTGCCGGGGAGCCAGTGCCTGGGAACAAGAACAGGAAAGGGGGAAGGATCAGAGCACAATGCCTTCCTGCTGTTTTCACCCTGGGACTGAAGGAAAAGCAACTGCATCCAACTGGCAAGGGCTTCTTTAGCATGTCAGGGGATTATTCTTGGCATCTTCTGCCCGTGTCACTTCAGACACTCTTCCTCCACTGGTCAGAAGGACTATGAACAGATGACTTCAAAGAGTTTTACCTCTCCTCCTTGGTCCAGATCCATGGTCTCCAAGTCAGTATCCATGCGGGACTGACGGACACGTTCCCGGCGAGAACGTTCCTCCTGTGCAAAGAAACAAAGAACTCAGCCCCAAGGAAGAGCTGCTTTTGAGCATGGGCATTCACCTAACCAGAACCCCTCATTTTCAGCAGTAGAAACCAGTGCCCCTTAGGCCAGGACACAAACCTGCCTTCCAGGAGAGCAGGAGAAAGGGAAAAAGCAATGCCCAGGAAAAGCCCAGCCTGCTGCTGAAAATGGTTAATCCCCCTCAAAATTGGTCACAACACTTTTATTCTCCTAACTCACTCTCTGATCCTGTACGCCTGTTGAATGTCACATTCCAACCCCAGGTAATTAGCCTATCGAAGGAATGTTTTATTGTGGCGAGCTGTGGGGTGGAACGGTGCTGCCACAGAACACTTAACTCTGGCATAAAACTGCCAGACTTGCAGACATCAACATCTTCCTGGAAGAGCAGACATCCGAGCGACCCAGAAATCAGAAGTGGTAAATATATCCCCCTCCCAGCTAAGGCCGAGCTGCCGCCAGCTGTGCAGCACTTCCTATGGTTTCAGGCTCCCAGCTGAATCAGCAGGCTGCTCTCACGAGCAGCACGTGCAACACGCAGCCCGGCAGCGGCCGCAGACGGCGCCGAGGTCGGCCCGTTCCTCCTCTCACCCTGCCTGCAGTTCCCTCCAGCCTCACCCGGATGAGATCTTCCTTCTCTGTCTCGTGCAGCTGGTACAGGAACTTGGACAGCTCCGGATCCGCTTCCATCTTTCCCATTATCCTTTCTTTTTCGGCTTCGCTCTGTGCGCTGGCCAGCAAAGTGCAGTACAGGACTGAAAGAGAATTCAGGGGTGGCAGGAGGGGTTAAGGGTTGAACCACAAGAGAAGAGCAAGTAGCAAGGGCAGAAGCTCCACACAGCAACACTGGTGGCAGTTAAAAGGCCTCGGGTTGTGCTGGAATCACTCAGAGCAGCAGCAAACAGTGAAGTGGGATGATCAAAGCGAGCGCCACTCACTCATCATCCGGTGTTGTCGCAGGACTTTGATGAAGTCGAAGGTGTTAAAGCCCAGGAGCAAAACAAGCTGGTTCTCACATTCCCTATCATCACTTGCAGTCTGGGAGAAGAAAACAAGGAAGGAACAGTTACCTGCGTGCCCCACGGGAGAAGACTCCCTGCTTCACGCAGAGCTCAAGTGGAGCAAACACCAGTTACAGGCAAGACAAGGCACCTGGATCCGATATCCCATCCCATCCAACCCCCCTTCTTCCCTGGAGAGTCACGGTGCCCAGTGCACACGAGCATCAGCACCAAAACAAGCAGGGAAACCAGTCCCAAACACTGACAAACCCCTACCATTTTCCCCAAAGGAGATTTCTTTGCCAATTAAGACTAATTTCAACCCACTCTGCCACTTATCTACTTTATGAACAAACACGGCACACCCACGATTGTGTGTAATGGTTTAATTTGAAGAAACATGGGTAAGGAGTTGTTGGGGCAAACTCCTTTCTCCCAGATGGGGAGGATCCATGAGGCTGCTGAGATCCTGAGGATCAGGAAGACACTGACCTTCAAGATCTCCAGCACTTCATCTGCTTTCTTCTGGGAAACGATGGCATCGTCGTAGAAGCGGCTCAGCTGGCGCTGGAGCCAAAAGGCATCGATGTCTCGAGGATGCAAATCCTTCTTCTTCGAACTCATCAGCTCACCCGACGCCACGAGCTGAAGAAAACCCCACAAAAACATTAGTTTCCTTCAAGAGAAAAGCAGGGCCATGACCTCTGTGGTGTGGCACGGGGTTTCAGGGCCCCTCTCAATCCGACAGAGGGGCAGAGAACCAGCAGAGCTGTTAGTAACATTAACATTTTGGCCTCTGTCAAACCCCTTCAAGGCTTCTCTGCACCCACAAACAACCTTAACTCCACCCGGAGACCAGGAGGATCGCCACCCCTCCTCCAGACAGCCCCCAGCCCACGCTGCACGTGTCCCCCCACGACTCACGTTAGCTGAGAGGGTGCAGCGGACGACGGCCTCGTCTCCCTCCATGTCGTCATCAGACGCCTCGTCACGCACTTCGCCGTAGATGTCCTCGTCACCCTCCTGTTGAAGGAGCATTTCCAATCAGTGGCTTTTGCATGTCTCAGAGAGAAGCTTTTCCCTGACAGAAATGAATCATCAGGCAGCTCATTCCCCAGGGAAAGCAGCCTGCCTTGGGCTTTTCGCAGGAACAGAACGCTGCTCCTCCAGGACCACGTGACAAAGGCTATTCCTACTCTCTGCACAGAGGTTTTGTCAGTGACTCCCCCAACCATCTCTATTTGTGTCTCTCATCGTTCTCTCATTATCCTCCAAAAAAAAAAAAACCCCAATCCCTGGCAGCTTTTCCATGAAACACTTCCCACACCACGTTCAAATGTCTCTCTTCCTCCTGATCTGTCAAGATTCCCCACGAGATCTAAATATCACCATCTGTTTTCCATCGTACTGACTCACAAGAACCCTTGGATTAGCAGGATAACCAACAAATCCTCCCTAAGCCACGCAGCAGTGTCTAAAATAATCCGGCTTCTCCTTCCTGGCAGAGATACCCCAGCCCAAGCCCGTGCCTCCTCCCCAACGGGACAAGCGTGATCCCTGCAGAGTGGCTGTGAGCGAAGGGACGGGGCAGAACCTCAGCTGCCACCCCGCAGCCTCTCATCTCCTACCTCCTCATCAGACTCAAACTGCACGTTGACCCCGTACGTCTCATCGATGTTGTCATCTGTAAGGGAGAAGGGAGGCAATGCACCTGAAAACCCAGCACCACGCGCAGAGCTCACAAATCTGCACATCCCAGAGGCAGGTTTGGGTGCCTGAAACCTGCCCAAACGTGGGGGTTGGTTTTTTTTGGCTTCACTGTGCACACACACTGTCCTGCAGCAAGGATGGGTGTGCTGCCCCCTTCCCGCCGCTCCCGCCCCTGAAGCCGCAGCCCACGGCGGCGCCATCCCATACCCATGTTCTGGATCTCCTTGTCTCCGCCGTAATCCGTGATCTTCTTGCCCAGGTTGACCAGCACGTGGTAGCGGGTGTCGTCGGTCTGGCCCAGCAGCAGGTCGATCTCCTTCCGCCTCTCCTTATCGCGCAGCTTCTCGTTCTTCAGCACCGCCAGCACCTCGTCAGCCGCCCCGCAGAGGATGTCACGCGGCTGCGGAGGGGATCGCGCGTCACCCCCGGGGTGAAGCTGCCCGGTGAAGGGTCCCCACCCGTCCCCATCTTCACCTGGTCTCCAAGAGCTGCCTGAATGAAGCTCAGCAACACCTCGTAGGTCTCACGGGTCTCCTTGGTTTTGGGTTTGTAGATGATGCCTACCATCTCGTCGATGCCCTCGGAGAGCAGGGTGTAACCCTTCATCTTGTTGATGTCATGCCTGTCCTCGTCACGCTTCCTCCTCCTGCAAAGGGAGGAGAGCACCTGGGTCAGCCCCACGGCACAGCCCTGCTCCTGCTGCTTCAGACACAGCTATTCTGTTTTATTTGAAAAGCAAAGGGAAGGGGTGTTGATAAAAAAAATCTTATTTTGTACTTTTTCACTTCAGTTTCTTGACACTGAGCAAGGGACTCGGGATGAAAAACATAACGTGCCTTCCAGGCTGGTGGTTTTTAGCCCTGCACTCATGCAACCAAGGCCAACACAGCTCCCCAGGCAAGGCTCCACACAGCCGGGGCAATGCGCTCGCACTCACTTGGCTCGTCTCTCCTCCTGCATCTGGGGTTTGGTTCTCTGCGCCTTGTCCCCCATGCGTGTCCCATCCAGCTTGCCCACCAAGGACAGGACTTCTCCCGTGGGCTCATCGCGGCGGGTCCGGTCGATGAGCGAGCGGTCGGCTTGAAGGACGAGGTTGGAGTTCTGGGAAAGGAAAGAATGGAGTTGGGGGGAGGCGGGGAGGGGAAAACGCCGCCTCCCCCGCTCCGCAAATGCAGGGCTGGGCTTCGCGCTGGGACCGAACCGCCCGCTGCCAGCCCCGGGGTTGCCTCAGCTGGGGCAGCGGCGCGCCCCTGGCCTGGACGCTCCGTTGGCTCTCGGTGCCCGGGAAGGGACGCTTTGGCGGGGAGAAAGGCCGGGGAAACACGGTGCCAAGCGAGCGGCCGGGGCCAGTGCCCAGAAGCCCCGCCGGGGCCGGCCGAGCGCCCCCGCGCCCAG
>VZTU01001731.1:0-24673 GCA_013400835.1 Zapornia atra
CTCGGCAAGACCACAGGCACAGGGAGAATCCAGAGCCCCAGTCCTAAAGTTTTCCGTTTAAAGAAAGCCTAAAGCCTCCCACTGAATCCCAGGGCAGAACAAATTCGACAGATATTCTATGAGTACTACCAAAGAATAAGGCTGAACATCAAGCCTACATGAAATAAAAGTACTTGATCAGAGACATAAGGCAAAGAGGAGAAGAGAAAGAAGACTGAGGCAGAGGCAGTAGCAGCTCACCTTGTTCACCAAGGAGGAGAAGGCAAGAGCAGTGGATGAGGAGGCTGCTGTTGCACTGCCTTTTATACTGGTCAAGAGCACCTCAGGGCCAGAGGTACCTGTAATGTGTTTCCATGTAAGAGAACTTATTGGTAAGCACTGTCTACTACAAAAGTAGGCTTTGATTTCCTACCTTCAGTGCTCTCTCCTCATTTCCTTACTAATAGCATGCCCATTCCACCCTAGAGCCTTGCTTTAATCATCATAATTAGTTATTAAATTAATTTAATGACGAGCACTCTTGATTCAGGTAATTTAGACATTTGGGGTGATCTGCCTTGAAAGCAACACCTTTTTCCTCCCCCCTCTGTCATTTTAGTCACTGCCTCATCTCTCATGGGGCCATTTGGAAACATGGGGGATGAGAAACTCATCTATAGGTTGTTACATCGCTGGAAAATTTGCATGTTTTGTGCATATACTTCCAGGTATCTTCCTCTGCTTTTTTGTACTCTGCCACATATTTAGCTTGAATCTCGCGTCAAGAGTGAAATTTTTCTTACATAAAAGCCTAATTAGGTCACATACCTTGCATAGCAGCAAAATTTTAGTTTGTCATCAACTGCTTTGTTTCAGAAACCACCTCATGGGTTGCAGCTTATTGTGTCACTCCCTTTTAATTTTGTAGAATCTCCAACTCCTTTTAATCCCCAAGACACCACGCATCAGATTGTCTTAAAAAGTGTGTTCTTCCAAGCCAACTTAACACTTGAAACCATTTCTAGAAATAATTTGCCTCTTGACCTTTAGCACCATTTCTGTTCAAGACTCAAAGAGTGATTTGTCAGGCAGAGAAGGACCTGGGGGTATTGGGTGACTGCAGGCTGAACAGAATCCAGCAGTGTGCCCAGGGACCAGTTGATTTATTACCATACCCAAAATACAGAAACCCAAAGGCTTCATTCAGGTGGTGGAGGAAACAATCACTGGTGTTACATTCAAATAACTTGAGTTGGTAATTTTAGCTAACCAAATGAAGAAAAAACATTAAGAAAGACCGAAACTTAAATTTTTAGTCTATTGTCTGAAACATTTCTGATGAGAAAAATGTTTCATTTCAGTCACTAAAGCAGAACTTAATAGATCCTGACTACAGCAAATCAAAAATTGAACTGTGAAGAGATAAAAGTTATCCACCCAGCAGAGTTCCTACAAAACATCACACCCACTTTTGTGAGTTTATTGTTATAAGAGAACAGCACAGAGAAAACCCAAATTAGTTGGGAATGCATTCTGCAGTAATTGCTGAGGTGGGATAAGTCATCAATTCCAGGATTTGTGGGAGTAATTCCATAAATTATTCTTTCATTCAAAAAAAGTATATTTCCTGTCAAGTTTTTGACCTAGAAATATCAGGATCTTAATCTTTCATTTACCTGCATTACATACTTAGAAGCCACCAAGGTGTGTCTGTCTGCAGATCCCTAGGGCTGTATAACAATAATGAAGCTTCTCTTTTGGCTTCTTTAAAGGAAAGGACTTCAAAGTCAGTACCAAATATTCATTAATGGTTGAGACACATGAAGTGTAAATAATATGTAAATATTTCAAGTATATGACAAAATTTAAATAGTTATGTCACTTGGATAATAATTTCCATTTGAGAGTCAGGGTTACTCTCTAAGCAGGGAATAGTTAATAGCAGCAGAAACTAGGGATGTTAATTTTTTCATTAAAAAGTATTTTAGTGTGTGTCATAATAATAACCTTCCAGAAGACCTGTGGATCAGATCTACAGCTACTCTAAATTCTTATGACTATACAATGCAGCAGCACTGGGTAACAATACACGGTTGGAATATGGGCTTTTAGGAAATCAACACAAACCATCTACTTTCTGAAGCATTAGTCTGGGTCTGTCCCTGCTGTTATCACTAAAAGGTGTTGTACAAACCCTAAGTCATTGCTTCTCTCCCTCCTCTCCTTACACACCACATCCTTCTTGGTGAAAACATCATTTCCTCAGCTCAGCTGGGAGAAGACTAAGTTACCTGCAGAACTTGAGCCACGCATCTGCTCCGGATTCATAGTGGAAACTCACATCCAGTGACCCTCTGTAAGTGGGTTCCTTCAAGCTAAACCAGGGAGGGTCTCAGAATTCCCATGACATTTTATTGCCCTGAAAAAAAGAGGTATATGGTGTGATCACTTCTACTTCACAGAATCACAAGGTTGGAAAAGACCGTTCCTGCCCTGTGCTAAAACATATCCCTAAGTACCTGATCTACCCTATTTTAACACACATGTACCCTTTTTTCAAACACATTTCAATGTGTTTTCTAGACAGAAATTGGTATTTTGTTTCTTATTCTTTAGAAAAGGATAATTTCTGGCCACCCTAAACCTTTCTGATGGATAAAGTGCCATTCTACACCAAGCTGGTCCCTGGGATGGTGATTTGGGAATCAGCCTTGATTAAAGGGTCTCCCAGGAAGAATCAGGGTGAAAAGCTGCAGCCACCAAGGATGACTAAGCCTTTTTCTGTCCCCACATACCTTGTCTTTGGGCTGTCATGTCAAAAGCAGTAGCTGTCAGCCAACAGGACAAGCCAGTCAGGGAAAGTGTCTCACATACCCTGAGATCTGCCCTTCCCTACAGACAGATTTCCTGCCTGGAGTTGTTTACCTGCTACTTGTTTGCTTCCCTAATAGAGCAGTAAATTTTTTTTCCTCTCCATAAAGCCTTTCTAAATTATGAGGTGTGTTAGAGGGATCCCTGGGGCAATAACTCTTATCAGGAAGCTCCAGCGTCCTCCTTAAATCAAATGTCACATCACAGGTATTCATTAATGATTTATACATGCAGCACGCTATGCTATTAAAGTGTGGTATTGGCTTCAGACACCCATGAATTGAGTAATATCCCTTTCAGATAAACAGATTAAAGTCATGGATGTCATTCCACTAATCAGCTCCTAATCAGGTCATGATTCCTTGCCCCATAATGCCTTTTTTTGGTCCCTAAATTAGGGTCTAAGCTGAATGCATTCACACCTTATCATCTTAGGTCACCCTGAACCCCAGCAGACACAAACAGACTTCATTCTGTGGATTTATCTCTCATTGCCTTGATTTCAACCATGAAGGGTAAAGTCTTATAATTCTGAACAATTTTCTTCTCAGGGTATGTGTCCTCTCAAGTGACAGACTGTTTTCCATTTGTCTGGGTGTTTTTCAAGAGCCAGCCCCTCTTCAATGCCACAAGTGGTACTGTTTTTAGTAGGCTGCCTGGCATCAGACCATGTTCTTGTTCCCCATCTTTCCCCTCAAATCATATTTAGCTGTGATACTCTTAGGGAGTATCACAGATGGGCTTAGAAAGCATGAACAGGCTTCAAAACTCCTAGTTACTTCTGGTTTCAGATTTGGAACAGCTCTCAGATGCCCCACTTTCAAGGCAAATAAATGATTTCTAAAAATCTACCACCTTTGAGGCATTGTGGCAACCAAAATCTCATCATTTTTCATTGGGAGCAAATCTTAGCTTTTGCTGTAAAGCAGGAGTGGTTTGGGTGACTTATTCTGTCTCCCTCACAGCTCACCCACCACTGAAGTCAGCTCTCAGAAGAGGGATTACAGGGAAGCACTAAGCTCAGCATGAAGCAATAACAAAGATCATGGCCATTACTTCAGTGAACTCTATCATTGGCCGTGCCCAAGGAACCTGCATGTCTGTGGGGAGCAAGTTCACATTACCTCATATACAGGCAGAAGAAATTTGGGTTTCTTTCCTCCTTAAATTTAGTGCTCTGATGCTCTGAAGAACCTGGACCCAACCCTCAAGACAGGTGGTGTGATTTTGCAGCATGGTCTGAGCATTCAACAGTTTGGACAAAGTTGATGAGCAGCAAAAAGGACACTTTCTGCTCTAATGCTGGGGTTAAATTCATAGCTGGGTGTAAAAAAACCACTCTCTTCACACTTTTAATGCACAATCCACAGCAACTATGCAAGTAAGTCCCTTTGGGCAAGATGCTACCACTGCTGGGGTACCATCTTATCTTGTAGAAGACCAGGAGATTTCAGTATAAAAAGTGTTCATGCTCCACCACCTTTCTCTGAAAAAAGAAATTTTAAAATGCTAGTAACTAAGAAAATTATATGTTTTTTAGTAATTCATTCAAACTGTGGTCCTCATCTCCTAAATTATTCCTATAGAGTAGATGCCTCTGTAAGGATCCCAAAGCAACTCCAGTCATTGGGAACAGCCTGCGGAAGTTTCAGATTAAAGGATTTCAAAGCAACTTTGCAAACTCTCATTAATGATTTAAACATGCAAAACACTTATTATCATATTTTAAGTATCCAGCATGATTGCAGTGTTTTAAAACAGTGTTACAAAGTCACCCTGAAATACACCTCAAGGTTATTAATGTACATTCTCTAGTTATGTATTAAGGGGCTTGCGTCACGCCAAGGTTTTGTTGGATTTTCATTTGAAAATGGGTTGGAAGGGACCTCCAGAGCCCATGGGGTCCCACCCCCTGCCAAAGCAGGGTCCCTAGGACAGGGCACACAGGTCAGTGTCCAGATGGGGCTGGAATCTCTCCAGAGAAGGAGACTCCACACCCCCTGGGCAGCCTGTCCCAGGGCTCCCTCACCCTCACTGGGAAGAAGTTCTTCCACATGTTGGTGTGGAATTCCCTGTGCTCCAACTTGCAGCCATCGCCCTTTGTCCTGTCCCCACAGACACTGAACAGGGGCTGGCCATTTCCCCCTGCATCTCATACTTAAGATATTTATAACCATTAATAAGGTCCCCCTTTAGTCTTCTCTCTGGGCTGAACAGCCCCAGCACACTCAGCCTTTCCTCACAGGGGAGATGCTCCAGGCCCTTCATCATCTTTGTAGCCTCCTCTTGTACATCTCTAATGAAAGGATGAGAGCAGAATGGGAAGGTCTGAACATGTGCCAATCAGGCTAGTCTGACACAGAACTTTGTCTTGGGGGAAAAAAAAATCTGGGTATCTAATGAGGACCTCAGGCACAAAAGGCTTCTTTAAAAGCTTTCAAGCAATTTAAGTTCCCACAATATAAGCCTCCTATTTATCTTCACGTTCTCTCCTTTGTTTCATGTTTTCCCCTCTTTAACTGCTCTCGTCAGAAAAGTGGATACAATTTTATTATCAACACGGATTTAACCAAAATTGGAACCAACCATCACCTTAGGGATGACTTTTGATGGATTTTCATTTAGAGAGCATTACTTTTTTAACAAAGACCATTACTCCACAGTCAGTAATTTGCAGGCATTGGTAATTGCAGATTTCTTAAGTAACAGCTTCAGTTGCAACACACATAAATGGAGCCAAGGATTTTAACTAGGGATGGTGTCTTAAAATACTTTAATCAGCTTTAAAAAAAATACTGGCTTCTTTTTCTGTCAGGGGTGGGGGGAATAAAAATCAATGTTCAGGATTCAAGTGGAAGGAGAATAAAAAAAGCAAGCCACAGTGTGGTAATTTCCAGCTATATTTTGTTCACGTTCAGTTTGTCTCCACTATATTAGGATTCATAACCCCCCCTTGGACACTTATCTCTTCAGATTGACTTTCAGGTCTCTTATCTTTCCTTGTAAACACGACTACCCCAGAGAGAAGGATGAGCTGGCATGCAAACCACTGCCTTAGCTGCAGCCACACACACTTCAGTCATCCTACAGACTGAGCTGTTACACCAAATCCTCAGTTTATCGTGGAAACACCACTGGGAGAATGTGAATAGGTACTCATAGCATTAAATAATTTATTAAAATTCAAGTCTGTGTTTACTTCCTGATTACCAGAGATTTCCTGTGTAAGACTGAAAAAGTCATTTCAGGACATAGCAAAATACTCACCATATTTTTCCCATACTGACAGCCCCTCCCCTTAATCCCCATGAATTAATGTTGCATTTGTGAGATAGTGATCCCTTCTCTTTTGTTTCTCAGGCCTAATCAGTTCAAATGCTTCTTGTTCAGTGTGTGGACTTGCCCTTTGTCTGCCTGGTGCAATGCAATCTCAGTTAAGACTTCAAAGCGTTGCTGGAATTCAAATTATAAATAATATGATAAATGCCAATGAGGAAAGCCTGTTTTACTCCAGGCTGTTCCATTTGCTCACCAAGTGACCTCTGACAATTCATTTAGCCTCTGTGCTTCACTATTAAATCTAGATAATAACTAGAATTAAAGTTTGCCAAAGGCAATGAAAAGTTAAGCTGCAAGGGAAGTTTCAAGGTGGCATTTTTATATAGTGCCCAAAACTGCAAAGAGAGTAAAAAGTCTTGTGGAGTCCCACAAAACACTGTTGGCACAAGGGGCTGTAGACAGCACGTGCAATGAATGCAAAGCCCTGAGCAGAGTCTGGGACAGTATTTAGGAAACATAAGAGGAGCACAGGTTACACTAAGCCTGGATTAGTGGCACAAAATACATCAGCTAAAGAAGATGAGCAGAGCTGGCAGCTAAGGAATTCCCAACAACCTCCCTATGATGTGTTAAAGATTTTACCTGATTCGTCCCAGGCACTCGTGGAAAGCTGCCATGGGCCATTACCCTGGCTTTGGTGATATCCAGGGCCTCCCAGCTCACCTGGACACAGAGAAGGAGCTGCCACCCCACAGCCATCACTGTTCTCAAGGTTCTCCTGCCACAGGACTCCGTGGGCTGGACCATCACAGGGTCTCCTGCTGCTTTGTCTATAAAACTGAGCTATCAGGGCAATTCCAGTAACTAAGAGACCTAGTGCATGTGATAGCTTTCCTCCCTAGGACCAGTGCCTGTGGTGGTTCCCAGTCAGTTAAAAAACAGATACTTTTGTTTTTACCCGTAAGTTTTAAAGGTACTTAAAACTTACCTTCACTTGCCTTTGAGTTTTACCTTGATAGAACCAATAGCTTTCTTTATCCATGCTTAAATTGCAAGAACCAAATCTTAGTAAATGAATTCTGGAAGAAAATAAACATGTATAAATATTTATTCATCTCCCTATCTATGTATATATGATTTTTCAGTCAAATGAACCCTGCTGAGGAACTTTAACGTTACAGGGCTGCTCAGTAGCTGAGCAGGGCTTAGGCAGATTAGAGGCAAATCTTAGGATGTTCCTACCTGTCTTTACTCCCTAGTTTCCTAACCAGGATAAAGCAGAGAGGTGAGAAGAGGACATAACATAGGAAAAATCAGCTACAAATAAATATACTACATCATGCAAACTTGCCCCAGCCTTGACCCCAGTCAGGGCCCTGAAGTGTTAATGAAATAAGGTCTCTACCTTTGCCAAAGCAGCTGGTGCCTCTCTGAGCAGGGAAGTCTTTGGTGGAGTCCTCTTCCTTGGGTCGTTTCCTCAGGTATTCCAGGCCCAGGTGGCTTTCTAAACCCACAGTCAACTTTGATGATGCGAGGGCTGGAGCCCCTCTGCTCTGGAGCCAGGCTGAGAAAGCTGGGGTGGCTCAGCCTGGAGAAGAGAAGGCTGCTTCTGGGGAGAACTCCGAGCCCCTTCCAGTCCCTTGAGGGGCTCCAAGAGAGCTGGAGACAGGCTGATGGCCAGGGCAGGGCGAGCCAGGCCCAGGGGAACAGCCTTCAGCTGCAGGAGGGCAGCTGGAGAGGGGCTGAGAGGCAGGAATCTTTCCTGGGGATTGGGGAGGCCCTGGCAGAGGGTGCCCAGAGAAGCTGGGGCTGCCCCTGGACCCCTGGCAGGGTTCAAGGCCAGGCTGACTGGGACTTTGGTCATGCTGGGCTGGTGGAAGGTGTCCCTGCCCATAGCAAGAGCCTGGAAATAAATGGGCTTTAAGGTCCTTCCAACCAAAACTTTCCTGCAAATCTACAACACACTTCCCCTTCTAGAAGCATCCATCAGGCCCTGGAAACTCATGGCAAAGACTATCAAAGCTCTTATTTCTTCTTTCATAAGATTTATATTCAAAGTGCCTGACAACCGTTGTGTGGTGCTCAGAAGATGACATGCCTCCCCTCCCCCTCCTTGAAAACAGAGAAGATGGATTCCTTTGTCCATAATTACTATTTACCTAAAGTTTTCCTTCATATCACAAACTATTTGGAGCTTGGAGGATGTTAGCAGGGGTCCTAAGGCAAAAGCATTTAGAGGAACTTGTGAACAGAAGATTCCAGACTGATTCCCAGGCAAAGCTTTGTGCATCAGGTATGCTAATGCAACACAGCAAGAGGCACTGCACTTGTTCAGTGTGCCCCCAACCAAGCGATGCCTACCCCTGGTATTACAATAAGATTTTAATTAAGAATACCTTTTATTTATTAAAAAAAACCCACAATCGTTTCTGATGTATGAGCTGGAATGTCACTGTTATGGCATAATCCTCCCAGCTGCACTAACTGGTGGCTTTTCTAGAAATCTCTTTTCCCTGCAAATCCAGATTTCCCTCTCCTCGTTTAAGACATTGTTTCAGCCACACTGATTTCCTCTTCAAGGTGTTTATTAGAACATTTTTAAATCCATGCTTGTCTCCTTCATAAAAATCTTGTCAAACATTTCCCTTGATTCTTTGGTAGTCCTCTATTAAACCTCTCTCTCATTCACGTTAAATTAAGTTCTAATCAGGGCAGAACTATTTCTTGTATCTATATTTTTCACACACTCTTCAGCTTGGTACTGCGACAGGAAAAAAAAACCCAGCCTGAATGGAAACCCCACTTCCAGAGTACAGTCTACTGCAACTTTTCCTTTCCTATAATATTGTCCTTTTCAACCCTGTCAAGATGCTGGGGGGTGGGAAGAAAAAAAACCAACCAACCACCTGGTTCTGTGGTGCCCTGTGACTTCACTTTGAGTCAGTGGCAACAAAAAAAAAGTGGGTGGCATCTACCTGCCTTTAATTGCAACATGATCAAATCCTGCAAAGAGACCTGAAATAAATCCAGGCTCCACTTAAATGCTATTTTTAAAGAGTAAAAGAGGTGTTGGACCAGGTAGAGCTCTCTTCCCAGAATCAATCCTGTTCAGAGATGACCAGTCTCATTGAGAAAATGGCTATGAATTTATGAATAAGCACTGTGAGGGATAACAGCAGTATATTCTGTCAAGATAAACACCTTGTAGGGCATCTTGGAGGAAAACACTCTTCTCCACAGTGGAAAACATGCCAGATTTGGGAAATGAAAATAAAATCCTGTTCCTTGACAGGAAACAGCACTACTGATGGAACCTTGAGTCCCTTTCACAGACTGAATTTTTGGGGGGGAAAAAAATCAAAGCCAATGAAAAAGAAAACTCTTGGTCAACTAATGATATAACTGAAATGTGGTTAACAAAGTCTATCAAGTCCTTTTTCACCCATGAAACGTAGACGCAAATCCCACCTGGAGGGTATAGCCTGTATTTAGCACACTATGTGAAGATCCAATACCAAACAAAACACAAACAGGGAGCAAAACAGTTTCATTACTTGCAGAAGTTATGCATGCAGCAAAGTTTGTTTTGCAACTAATTAAGACTTCATGCAAAAAGGGTGTCACATCCTCCAGGCAATTTGACTAAGTGTATAAAAGCATTTGCTACGTAGAACTCTTCTAATCACTTGTCTTAAACTCCTCTCCTGGTGATCCAGGTAAGTCAATTTTGAATCAATTACTTATTGCTATCTCAATATTATCAAATGATAGGTTAAACTTGGGAAATTGAAAGGGGGTATACTTCCAGAAATATACTATATACTTAATATTGTCCTTTAGTTTTAAGTCAGTTTAAGTTTTACACTTAAGCCAGCATTTGCAAGCTACGTTAGCGTTCAGGACAGCAGCTCATTTAAACCAGGGATGGCACACAAAGCTCCCTCAGAACTCTAAAGAGTCTCTTCATCGTGGTAAGCATTCTTTTTGTACTACAAAGACTGGGTTTTATTAAGCAAATTAGAATTGAAAAATAATTCTTAATGATGTTCTCACCCTCAGCTGTCTTCAAAGAAGCTATGGTGTCTTTTAAGAGTTGGAGAACTTGTCCTAAATACTTTCAAAAATCCCACAGAGGCTGGAACTCAGATTTTTCTTAGTAAAAAGCCACTTTACTGCTGGTTGTGTTTAAAATATTCGTAGTGCTGGATTCCAAGTCTAGAAGGAATACACAAGTGCTCCTTCTCCACTTCTTTATGTGAGTACGAGGATGAGCGTTGATAAATTGTTTGCCTGCATTGGACCACTCAAGAATCCCTACCCTGAAGACTGATCTGTGATAGCAATTCTTTTCCCAAAGGCAAAATGAGCTCTTTGAGATCCAGCTCTTCATCTGGGAAAATATTCAAAATATTCTGCTGTTGCCTTTTTCTTACCTTCAAGTCAAAGGCACAGGGTCTGTTGGAAAGAGTTGAAGATGCAGCCCTGAGGATGGGAGAAGACAACAATGGCAAGTGGCTAAAATGAGATGTTGAGAGGGAAGCACAGAGAAAGAAAAGAGTCTCCCCTGAATTTTGCCTCTTCCACAGGCTCCTGAGGTGAAGATGGGGACTCATCTGAGAAATCAGTTCAGGCCCATCCTCTCTGCCAGCCCTTTATCTCTTCCACATCAGTTTCACACTGATAAAGTGAAGAAAATTATCACTTCCCCCTCACTCTGTTTGCCTTGCCTAATGAGTGTGGGCACAATTCAGGGCAAGGAGAGCCTCTTAATCTGTAATTATCAAATGCCCAGGAAAATCTGGCCTTGATATCAGGTACAGTTTTAAAGAGCTGTGTGGCTTCAAATATATGATACTGTAATCCGGATGAGATATAATGAGACTAATAAAAGGTGGGTGGATCTCCATCCCAGATCATACTGTTCCACATCTAATCAGGTGAGATGAGGTAACTGGCTTTGTCCCCATCTTTTAGTTTCGCCAGTGCAGTGAGGATTAAGATAGAGTTGAGCTGGGGTTACAGCTCTCCTCAGGGTTTGAACTGGTAGTCCAGTTCAATGAATGAGACAGTCCAACACATTGAGAATAGGGGAGAAGCAAGAGCACAAGCATGTTTGAGGATGAAAACAGCTGCCAGCTAGGAAACATGATCACTTGATGATCTTAAAGGTATTTTCCAACCTTGGGATTCTGTGAAACATCACTGGAGACTGAAACAATGAAGGGTTACTTAGGCAGGTGAAGAGTGACTGAATGGGAAAAGGAAACCAACATTTAACTATCACCTGGTCTATTTGCACCTTGTAATTCCCCCTTTTGCCAGCAGTCATGGCATCCACCATGCAACCCTATCTCCCACCAGCATCTCCCTCTGTAAGCTTCTCTCTGGATTAACTGCCTTTCTCTCCCCTCCCCTCTCCTCCTGTGTTTCAGGTCTGGATTTGCCACATGTCTCCCTACCACGAGTGCTGCCTGCCACCCTGGGTGATATGCCCAGAGCCATCTGCCCTCACCTCCAACGAGACCTGTGTCATAAAATACCCCGACACAATAGTGGACATAGTGGAGCCTGACTTCCCACCATACTCTGTGATATATCCTGGCCCAACTCTCACCACTTTCCCTCAGCAAACCATAGTGGGATCTACGGCGTTGTTCGATCTCAGGAGTTTACCTGGTTCCAGGGGATCTCATGGGTTTAGGGGTACGTGTCGTTCTGGGACAGTGTATAACTCAAGGTTATCTTTTTATGATACAGGAAACTTTACTCATTTTTCTCCTCACTTGTCCAAACCATTTTGTTATAGAACTTGCAGGCCAACCTAAGTGCAGCACGGATATCTGTGGATTAAGTGAAATGCAGAACTGAGCAGTAAAGACAGATCCCGACTAAGTTTATGGATAATGGATTAGAGAAGTGCTGAGCTCCTGCAGTTCCCAGTGGAGTCAATAAAAGCATGTGGCTTTCCTGACACTAGACCTGCATGAGGACTAGAAATTCCAAACTACAAGACACTGAAATTCCACTATTGATCTTATTCAAAATTAGGATGAAATAAAATTTTAAGAGAGATAAATTTAAGACTTTTCCAAAAAAACAAGATTTTCAAATATATACTTTTGGGTTGATAAAAATGTATCTCAATAAATTCAAGTTTTCATGCCAACATTGACTTTTTATTATCAATTTTTCCAAATAAAAAGTATAAATTTTTTTTTCAAAATTATATGACTGAAAATCTTGGGTTCCAAAACGAAATTTTATGAACATTTATATTAACTTCTATATTTTGCTGAAACAGCATTTACCATTTAAAAAAAACCCCACAAAAACTCCAAACAAATCAACAGCTCTACTTGGCATTTCTTGAAATTAGGTTTTTCTAAGTCTTTCTTGTGATTTATTTCTGCTTAGACCCATGATGTAATGGTTTCCCAGCTTATTTCTCTGCCTATATCTCACCTGATGCAAGCCAGGGCAAAAAACAACCCACAACAAACTTCAAGAAATTGTAATAGCAGATTACTTTGTAAAATCCTTCTGATCAAAGAACAATCTTTGCAGAAAACCATGGAACTGGAGATTCACTGTAGACCCTCATGAAGTCCTGGAACTCTTCTGATTATGTCCTATCCATCTGATTTTGTGCATGTATATTCAGCTTCTCATTCCCATTAAATATTGTCATGCAGCATGCACTTCGGGGTTTTCCTTTTTTCTCTACACTTCATTCTCAAGCCCTTGACATATGAGTCCCACCATATCTCACCTACCAGAGAATCATAGGGGTTGGAAGGGACCTCAAGAGATCATCAGGTCCAACCCCCAAATGCCAACATGAAGCTACCACCCAACCTTTAGATCTTCTGCATTTTTGAAGAATTTATCCAAACTGCATCTCTGCATGGAAGACAGACAGCTGGTCCATACCCTGCACAGGCCATCTCTGAAGAGGTCCACAGAAATCTGTCTGTCCACAAGAGCACAGAGCACTGTGAAACCTCCCTCCATGCTCCTTCCCACCTTATCAGGAGTGCACCTGCACAGCAGATGCAGGGTTGTTTTGAATAACTGAATTATTAGAATTCATTTCCCACCCTACTCACAAGGCTATTCCCCAAAAACAGGGCAAAATTCATTCACCAAGCATGTACAGGCACTAAAAGCCTCTCTCTGGGTCACTTCAGTGGGACAACTTGTGCAAGAGGAATCTGCAATGTGGATATGTGCAACTCAATAATGCAAACCAAATAAATATATACATATATTGGCCAACACACAGTAATAGCTAACACTAATGAGTTGTTAAAGTCATTAAAGTGCTCATGTTCCCCCCCAAGAGGCACATCAGAGAAGCAATTCTGCTTTTAATTATCTGAGTTCTGTGACTCAGAAGGATCAATCATTTCCCTCCCCCCACCCTCATTATTCTGTGTTTTCAGAATAATAATAATAAAGAAGATAAATATAAGTGGATGAGGTTTGGCCAGGCCCTTAGCAGGATATCCATGAAGCATTACCAAGTTGACACCCTTAAATCAGAGCCAAAACCTCACAAGATTTTTAAAGCAGAGACCTTTTCCCCTCCCTCCCCCCACTGTAATTTCCAGGGAACTGTGTTTCCAACAGCCTTCCCCCAGGACAGTTTCTTCATCCTAATCTGCTCAAGCTCTTAAGAGGCTGCAAATTAACTAGTAGCTTCTTTTGCCATAAATCAGGTGGCTTCTGGAGGATCCTTTCAGTAACAACAAATCTCTTTGGAGCTTTCAGAACATTTCATAAGCATTAATTATGTTTGCAGCCATGCACAGCATTGCAAAACTAAGCCTCTGCTGTCAGATTTAGACATCCAGATGTCAAGCAACACCTACACTTCAGAAAGATGCACATGAGGATTGCAAACAAGATTTGTTTTTGAGAGCAGCCCTGCTGAGAAGGACCTGGGGGTCATGGGGGATGAGGAGCTGCCCATGAGCCAGCAGTGGCTCCTGCAGCTGGGAAGGGCCATGGGATCCAGGGCTCCATCAGCAGAGGGGTGGCAGCAGGGACAGGGAGGGGATTGTCCCTCTCTGCTCTGCCCTGTGAGGCCCCAGCTGGAGTCCTGTGTCCAGAGCTGGGGCCCAACACAAGAAAGATGTGGGGCTGCTGGAGAGAGGTCAGAGGAGCCAGGGAGATGCTCAGAGGGCTGGAGCAGCTCCCCTACAGAGAGAGGCTGAGGGAGCTGGTCTGGGTCAGCCTGGAGAAGAGAAGGCTGTGGGGGGACCTCACTGCAGCCTGCCAGTCCCTGAAGGGAGCAGAGACACAGGAGGGGAATCAGCTTGTTAAAGGGCAGAGACTGGCAGGACAAGGGGGATGGGGTGAAGCTGGAGGAGGGAAGGGTGAGAGGAGAGATTGGGGGGAAGTTCTGTGCAGAGACAGTGGTGAGGGGCTGGAAGGGGCTGCCCAGAGAGGGGGTGGGTGCCCCATCCCTGGGGGTGTTCAAGGCCAGGTTGGCTGGGGCCCTGGGCAACCTTGTGTAGCTCCAGGCCTGGAGGTTGGTGGCCCTGCCTGTGGCTGGAATGATCACTTGGACTGAGGACTGTGTGCCAGAAGTCTGGCTTTTATTCCCTTGCACAGTGTCTGTACAGCCTGGGTTTTGGTTTAATCCGATTTGTACTCCTGACTACCTCTAGCATGGGAAGTGCCCCTCTGAGGGTCAGTCAGGGCAAATCCATTCACTGGGAAATCTCCAGGTGTCCTCAAGGAAAGAGTTTTGAAACACTTCCTAAGTGTTCCATGCTGATTTGCATAGGCAAAGTGCCTATTATAAAGTTAATATCATGTAACTCAATTTAGACATCCTGGAATCAGATCTTTACTATCAAGCAGCTATTCATCTAGACCAGGTGCATCAGGTGCTTTGAATGTTCAAAGGGATTGTTCATCACTTCAAACACTTTCCCATGCAGCAGGATCTCAGCTCCTCATTCTCCCCCACGTCCTTCTCTTTCCCTCCCCACTTTCAGATAGTTTCTCTTCCTTACAGGACCAGGATAGGCCACTCTTACTATTTATATTCTTGTTCTTTGTTCATTTCATAAATTTACAACTTCTTTTGCATTGTTCATGCCAAGTTTTAGGTCTGCCCTCTCAAGGATCATCCAAGCAATAGCACCTACACACAGTTATTTAGAAGAAAAGAGTTCCAAGTCCTCCCCTCAAACATGGGTTTGCTTTTCCTGCTCAAAACATTAGATCAAGGGGCATGAATCGATCCACATCTTACCAGACCCCTTACCTTCTGATATCAAGTAATAACATCACTTTAAATTATGCATAAAAGCTTCATTTATGATACCTTGTTAGTATAGCTGTCATTAGTTCTAGCCCTCAAGCTCTGAGTACTTCAGTTCCCATTAAAAGTCAGCCCCTCCAGGGCAGGGATGTGAGAGCAGAGGTCGCTGCACTGGACAGTATTTCTCACCCTGTAACCATCCCAAGTCTGAGGTCTGCTAGGGAGGACAGAGGATGACTCACATCAGATTTAGCTGCTACACCCACAGATTACTAAAAATACTTCATTCATTCTCCTGCATAATTTGTTTACATTCCTGTGGTTTGCTCCTGATTAAATAACTCCAGGTTTCCATGCCATAAATTGTCCTTAAAATTTAAGATGAATGTGTGGGATTCCCCTGGGGGAGAAAAATTCACTTGTTAATATATCCTGTTGAAGGCTGAGTGGAAATACTTTCAAAGAACTTTGGGAAGGCTGTACAACATCTTCTATGGACACCACACTGCGCTACTACAAATCATCAGTCTTTCAGCAAGCTCTGATGCCACACAACTGGAAGTTATCCTTTCTGGGCCAAGAGTGATTCTGCAAGTTCTCTGCTCACTGAGCAACAACAGGGCTTTGAACCTGACACTATGACTGTGGCAGGGGGGTTGGAGCTCTGTGACCCTTGGGGTCCCTTCCAACCCAGACCAGGCTGGGATTCTATGAACTTCAAGAGGAAATGAGGTAGGTTCTGTCATGCCACGTGGGACAGCCAGAGGGAGCTGTGGAGACCAAATAGTGCAGAGTTAATTTAGCCTCTTGGAAACCCATGTGCATGGTTGTTGGTTTCCACTTATACTCCAGGAAACAGGATTAGCAACCAAAAAAACACCCCCCATGCTTGGCTCAGGGAGAGCACGCAACATAGGCTGCATCTCCTCTCCAAGGAGATTTACATCATTTAAATCATGTGCTGTCCTGCTCTGAACAAGCTGGTATTTCTGTTTTCTTGTATTACAAAATATTTCAGGAAGGTTCTGGTCAGCACATACTGAGGGAGATTTTCTTCTGCTCTCCTCCCTTCACCCTCTTTGCATTTATTTCTAAGCTTCTCATGCCAACTGATAACATATGGATAGTTTGGTCATCTCAGTATTCAGAATTCTAGTTTAGTCCTAGCTAGAAGTGAACAAAAAGTACAATTCCTGGGTTCTCCAACTGCATTTAGGTGGATTTTTTCCTGGTCTGCAAAGCCGTAGAAACATGTTGGTAAAACAAAGAGTTACCAGTGAGCCCCAGACCTGCAGGGATCCCAAGAAGGCTGGAAAGCACAGACCTGGGAATTACACATCTCATGAGGCTGCCATGCAAGAAAATATCCCTTTTCTACCCTCCAAACATTATCAAAAGGCCTTTCAGAAAAGGGTCTGTTCTCCTGAGATGGCACATAGACTTGGAGAAGACCACCCTTCACCCTGTCTCATACTCAGTCCATGGATTAATTTTTTCCCAGTAGCTGGCTCCTTCTGCCAGAAATGAGGATTTGTGAGGTGTTTCTGGAAACACCCTGCATAATTAAACGCCATGGGAATGTTCTGAGGACTGAAAATGTTTCACAAACACTTATTAATGTGCTGCTTATGCAAATAGGTGTATTATGATAATAGCTGTAGGTGACGCCTAGTGTTGGGCAATAGCACCACCTGAAAGGGCTCTTCTGGCATTGTCCTGATTAACCTGTGATTCACTGCCTCAAATATTGGATTATTCAACTTTCACTTGTAGTGGGTATAAAATCTGAGCTTGTGATGGGATAAAAAGCAATGGATCTCTATAGCCACAGAATCCCAGACTGGTCTGTGTGGGAAGGGACCCCAAGGGTCACAGAGCTCCAACCCCCCTGCCACAGGCAGGGCCACCAACCTCCAGGCCTGGAGCTACACAAGGTTGCCCAGGGCCCCAGCCAGCCTGGCCTTGAACCCCCCCAGGGATGGATGGGGCACCCACCCCCTCTCTGGGCAGCCCCCTCCAGCCCCTCACCACTCTCTCTGCACAGAACTTCCCCCCAATCTCTCCTCTAACTCTTCCCTCCTCCAGCTTCACCCCATCCCCCTTGTCCTGCCAGTCTCTGCCCTTTAACAAGCTGATTCCCCTCCTGTTCCTCTGCTCCCTTCAGGGACTGGCAGGCTGCAGTGAGGTCCCCCCACAGCCTTCTCTTCTCCAGGCTGAACCAGCCCAGCTCACAATCACACACCATTAACCCTCGCTACCAACCTGAACCTCCATTTCCTTCCATGCCTAATGGGCAGAATCCTTGCTGATAGGTGTTCAGATGATGTAAGCAAGCTTCTTTGAAGTAAGGAGAATGAACACTGCAGACCTACATCAGCAGAGCATCCCTCCCCAAGCATTTTCCTTTGATTATTTCTTCATTAGCAAGTACTCCTGACTCAGCTTTATAAACAAAACTTCTGCCCTCTGAAGTCAAACAGAACTGGTCTGGCTGCATGAAACATCTCTTTGCTAGGCAAGAGCCATTATTACTGCTGTCCCTGCCTTATCCAAGGATGTAATTTTCTAAAACCACTTAAAATTAATAGGTGCTGACAATATTAACATTCTCTATTGTGGTGTGTGCAGTCTGGGGCACTCTTTGCCCTCTTATTGCCGTTATTACCTTTCTTAGTCACTCTGGAGTCCAACAGAAAATCTGGGGGTAGACAGAAAATTCTGTGGAGTATTGCTACATTATGAAAAGAGTAAATTAAGAGTAAGCTTTTGAAGAGAGGGAATTACCTTGTAGATAAGGGACTGCCTATATGGCAGCTGGGATTCAGTTCCTAGTGCTGTCAGGGATCTCCCAAATCATAGTGTTGGAAGGGACCTCCAGAGCCCACGGGGTCCAACCCCCTGCCCAAGCAGGGTCCCCAGGACAGGGCAGACAGGTCAGTGTCCAGATGGGGCTGGAATCTCTCCAGAGATGGAGACTCCACACCCCCTGGGCAGCCTGTCCCAGGGCTCCCTCACCCTCTCTGGGGAAAAGTTCTTCCACATGTTGGTGTGGAACTTCCTATGCTCCAACTTACAGCCATCTCCCCTTGTCTTGTCCCCACAGACACTGAGCAGAGGCTGCCCATGGCCCCCTGTGTCCCACCCTTCAGCTATTGATCCCCATTGATCAGATCCCCTCTCAGTCTCTTCTCTCCAGGCTGAACAGCCCCAGCTCACTCAGCCTTTCCTCCCAGGGGAGATGCTCCACAGATATTGACCCAGAGAAGAATTCAGAGTGCTTTGCTAGAACCTTTTTGTAGGGATGGATTTCTCCTTGCTCTATCTGCTTTCACAGCAGTGTTTTCAAACAGTAATTTGGTGATGCATCCTTACAGGGGAGAGGTCTTCCAGCTAGAAATTACTGACAAGTTAAAACCAAGAGACATTGAAAACTCAGCAGGGAGGAAGAAAAAAAAATACCTGGGCTATATATTCAGCTGAATTATGAGCTCCTCTGACATACACAACATTCATTACACCTTGCTAGGACCTAAACATGAGGATACATCTGCCATGGTGCACACTAACTCTACCCAAACCAGTATGGATGGACATATAACTCCATCCCTGTGCACAACTGGAAGCTCCTGCACACACAGAGGCTCCCTCCTGTGGCAGATGCCACCCAAAGGACCTTGTCAAAGCACCAGTACACCCATTTTCCCAGAAATCAATTCACCCCACTCACTTTTCCCTCTGGAGGGAAGATGCTCCGTGCATAAAAGTGCCAAGCAGATTAAAATTAATTAAAAGCATCACAGCATTTATCACATGAGGCATTTATGCTGTTAATTATTCTTATTTTATGAGGCACCCCTAAAGATCCCCAGAGCTTATCAGGAATATTCTGGAGACATCAGGAAACAAGATTTCAAAGAAGTTCACAAGCATCTGCTAGCGTGTCAGAGAGGGAAATGATTTTATGTTAATAGTAATAACATCCTAGTGGATTTAGACTCCTCTGACCTCATGCAGAGTGAAAGATGTAAAACATTTATTTAATCAACTCCTCATTTTAAGCTTCATAATTGGAGATGACTTCATTTTTTATTTAAGAGATAACTCTCTGAGAGTTTTGCTCTTTAATGTATATTTTCTGCACCAGATACTTCCTCCAGCTTCATTAAGAACACTTCTTGAGACCTCATTAACATTATATCAGATGAAAACTAAGCCCTGTGTTTCTGGAGATTTATTTAGGCACAGAGAGAGAAATATTAGATGGTAGTTTATATTTCCAATAAGGCAAATAAATCTTATGAGCCACTGACACCCAGGACTCCCTGTGCAGGCAAGTTTTTAGCCAAGTCACCAGAAATCTATTAATTCTTAGTGGGTTTTGTTTTTTTAATTCTTAGTGAAATCAGTGGAGTAAAACCAGGAAATTTCAAGATGAAAAGAACTTGCAAGTCCCCATCTGCATTAGGTATTATTACCCAACTCAGCTTTAGATAATCATAAGCAGTGAGCAAAACAATTACTGCAACTGCAGGAGTAATGCATGCAACAGAGTTTGCTTCATAAGTAATTAAGAGCCTTTACACAAAGGGGTGGCTCAGCTCCTCCAGGCAGTCTGAGGAAGGGTATAAATACTCTTCACCACGCAAGGCTTTTCTAACTCCATCCCTTGGCTTGTTCTCTCCGGTACGCTGAGTAAGTCTGATTTGACAACTATCTAAAAACCTTGAGTTTCATTTTATTTTAGCATGAATTTTCGGTTTAAAAAAAAAAATTGGGACTAAATCCTGCATAAGACTCAGAGATTAGGAAGCATCTTTCTACAGGATGCTTTTTTTTATGCTGGGTGAAGGATGTGAAAATAAAAGCAAGAGGGCTTTTCAAGGCTGCTGGTGTTATGAAGGAGCTAGGAATTTCAATCTCTTAATATTCAGAGAATAGATTTTAGCCTTGATTTTGCATATCATACAGCATAAGGGGGGGGGGTTCATCTGTTGTTAGGTAGNATTTCCTAGATAAAGGAAAATCTTTGTTCCTAATTCTGTGTAGCTATAGACAGGCAGCATTGCTGCCATTCATAATTAGCCTCAGCAAATTGGAGTCACAAGCTACACCAAGGTTAATTACTATTACTTAATTGTAACCGTGGAAATAAGCTTTCCTTTCTAACCATTAAAAATACTACCAAAGCTTTAATGTGTTTTTACAGAGATGAAATCAAGCATTGGTTTAGGTAAAAGCTATGTTCTGACCTAAGGGTGTCTGGGGTGGGGGGAAGCTTTGCATGGGGTTTCTGCCTTTTTTTTCCTCCCCAGAAAGGTATATTTGAGGATAATTTTACTTTCCTCTTAATATAGTTGAGACAAGGAAATAGATAAAGAGCTCATTGCCTTCCCCATTCACCTGGAGCACAAAGGCACTGAGCTTCCCAAGTGAAGAAAAGTCTCTTTTGGGGTATTTTTACTTTATACTTGGCAACAAAAGAGTGTTTTTCTTTAGCAAGTGTTGCTGGCTATGTGTTTTAGGATCCTGTATATACTCCTGCTCAGATAAGACTTACTCATTTCAAAGATTAACCTCCAAACACCCACCACCAGTCTTAGAAACCTTCTATATTTGATGTTTACCTATTGTAAGTCCTGCAAAGCCCCACATCCCTTAGTCCTCACCTTGCAAATGTTCTTGAGAACGGCAGTTTTAGCAGTGCTGCTGCACCCAGGACTTAACTGGGAAGGAAATACTACTTCTGCCTTATTCATGGCTATAAGGTATATTTGATTTGCAGTGCTACACTGCAGGGAAGTAGCTTTTGTGCCAAGATTTCGTCTGAAGAAATAAATAAAGGCTGTTACATGTGTGTGCTCTAGCAGAAGCTGCAATGTTCTTATTTGAATTGACGAAAGATAAATATTTTAAGTTCTGCATCTTACTTATTAAATTAGCCTCTTAACCCCCTGTTTATTCTTAGTTGTTCATTTTCCCTTTTTTTAGTTGAATGTTTTAGTGCCTGAAAACAACAGGAAACTGCAAAGAAAACAGAGGAAATTAAGCTGATTCCTCAGCACTCAAATCCATTGAAAACCCAGATTTTCTGTGTCCCACTTCTCTCCCTCTCATCCCATCTGCGACACACAGGCTGCAGGCACTGCCCTGGGAAGCTGCGTGTGGGAAGGGAAGGGAATGCCATGGGGACACGTTCAGGCTTGTCTGCGGGAAGCATTACAAAGGGCTGGGAGGTTTCAGAGCAGCTGCCTGTTTTGGAGGCGGCACACAAAGGAAAGGGGAAGAGTTTTGCTCCCAGAGGAAGACAAAGTGAAGGAGAACAAGCTTAAAGCAGCAAATGAGGAAGAGCAAATAGACAGAGGCCACATAAACTGCAGACACAAGGAAAGGGGCTCCTCTGCTGCCCTTACCCAAACTACCTCTGGTTTAATACCCCTTAGAGCCAAGCTCAGGAACAGCAATAACCAAGCATGCGGGTTGTTTTGTTTTCTAACTCCACGAATTAATTGCAGGCACCCCCATCCCCCTGCCAGGAGATGGCTTCTGCCCAGCTGGCATGCACCAACCCCTGCGAGGCCCAGTGTCCCCAGCCCCTGGCCACCAGCAGCAACGAGCCCTGCGTCGTGGCCTGCGGCGACTCCCGGGTGATCATCTACCCACCACCGGTTGTTGTCACCTTCCCCGGGGCCATCCTTACCACCTACCCGCAGCAAACCGTCGTGGGAGCCTCAGAGCCCTCCGAGGTGGCCCTGGCAGAGTCGGCCACCACCGCAGCACCTCTGCAGACGGAGGCGACAGGGAGGTTGGACGCAGCCGTTGAGAAACTCACACCCCAGGTCATCGCCCGGCCCGAGCCACGGTGTGCCCCCAAATACTCCTACACCTACTCCTCCCAATGGACACATCCATGCAACTCCTACCGCTCTGGGAAACGGTGGACATACTAAGCCCAGCCCCAGCCTGCACAGAGCAATTTAAAGAAGCAGCAAAGGGAACTTGAGATGCAAATCAAGGGGGTGGTGCTGAGCCACCTGCCCCAGTGCTGGGTGAAGCCTGGCTCCAGCTGAAAAGCATGAGAGCTGCAAACCCTCCGCCCCTGTGAAAGGCAGGCTCACCTGGGTGCGTTTGCTCCTTTTGCCGTTAGTTTAGAGCTGTTCTCCTCTGGCTTTCCAGTTTAGTCATCTGCTTACGTTGTGCTTTGTCTTATTTCAGTTCTGTTACTGACACTGAACTTAGAGAGGTGACTTTAGGATGCTAGAAGTTGCACACAGCAGTGGTGCCAAAGGAGATAAACCACTTTGTATAGACTGCATCACTTTGTCCCTGGTGATTAGCCAGAGCCTAACTGAAGCCCTGGAAAGATGGCCTTTATATTCTGTATGATTTTATTCCAGAATTGTCAAAAAGCTGTGTCTTTCCAAATAAATTTTCTATACCAAAGTCTGTCTTCTGGTTTTCATTACCACATAATCTCCTCCTTAGCAATTGAGTTTATATGTTTATTCTTCTTCATGGGTATTCCATGTTTCTTCTTTTAGTGCAAATGTCAAAAAATTCCAGGAATACTTATCCACACAATGTTATTAACCATACACTCAACATTGGATAATCCTCAGGACCAGCCTGAGTCCCTGGTAGTTGTTGCTTATGACAGTAATGCCTGCAAGTGCTCAGGTAACGCTCAGCTCCAAAATTACTATGTCCATCTCAGGACAACCTCCTAACACCTTGGCCCAAGCCCAAAGCAAGACTTGGCTCCATCTGACAGGGAAGAGGAAAGTGCAGCCCATGCACATCCCTGTGACACGCTGCAAAGAGCTTCCCTCAGGTCACCAGAGGAAGGATGCCCGTGGGCGGCCTTTACATGACATCACTCATGAATGCATCAGGCACGTTACAGGGTGGATGATCAATGCATCACCCTGAGCATCCAAACTCCCTGGTGGGAACAGGGTGCCAAGTAGAAATGGGGAAGAAATACACCAAAACACACCAAGAGCTTAGTTTTCAAGCCTCTAGAGGCCTCTCAAAACATAAAGTGATATTTTTGACTTTGAAATGTGTCTTTTATAATGAAGCAAATAATATGCTGGGAACTTCCCTACCTGGCAGTACAAAAGTCGCTTTTGAGAGAAATTGAAAGCCTGCACAAATGTTTTTAGCAAATTAATTGCAATCTAGGAATCCACATCATTGATTCATTATAGACATAATTCTACTCACAGTGAAGAACAAATTCAGACCAAAAAAAAAAGTTCATGCATTAAGGATTCTTTAATGTGGATGGAAAATGCTACAGGCAGTGAGAGCAGGAAGAAAACAACTTGGAAACAATGGATTGGAAACACACAAGTTGTCAGGCTGAAGCAAGGCACAAGTCAGGGCTCAGGCTCAATGATTCCCCCTTCCTATTGCAGGGTGGGAGTCCCAGAGCCGGGCAGAGCAGGGGAGACCCATCCCTGGATGGGTACAGCTTTGTTGTGCCACAAATAGAGGGGAGCCTTGGGGTGCAGGGCTGGAAACCCGGGAGCCACCAGCTGACGATCTGCAAGGTTTCTCTGTGCCAATAAGCAGGAGCAGAAATGGTGAGAAGCTGTTTGCTGCAGCCTAAAGGGCAGCTGAGAGCTTCATTTGGCATCTGCTGGTAGGAGACGAGAGGTGATGCCAGTGGAGAGCCAGGGCCAGTGCGGTGGTGGATGCCATGGAGCCAGGGAGGGGCTTAGCAGGGCCCACAGTTGCCGCTGAGGTACCTGTGGTTTCGGGCCCAGCCACTGTATCCGCAGCCCCCAAAGCCTCCATAGCCACCATAGCCCCCATAGCCTCCACACAGGCCCCCATAGCCCCCATAGCCCCCAAGGCCTCCATAGCCTCCATANCCAACGCCGGGGGCTCCTGCCGAGCCAACAACACTGTGCTGAGGGAAGTTGCTGAGGATGGGCCCAGGAAAGGTGACCACTGAGGCCGGGGGCTGGATCACCACCGTGGAGTCAGGGCACTGCCTCACGCAGGGCTCGTTGACGGTGTCAGCCAGCGGGGCCGGGGCGGCCACCCCGCAGGAAGGGAAGTACAGGCTGGAGCAGGACATCCTTCGGTTCAGCTGGTAACGCTGCAAGACAAGGCACAGCTCGGCTCAGCACCAGGCCTGATCCCAAATCCCTCCTGGACCTCTGGCACTTGGAACCTGGGTCTCAGAACATGCTCTGCATCATTCCTGGCAGTCAGAGCACAACACGTTCCAGAGTGAAACGCTGCTGTAACCCCCCTGCTCCC
>VZTU01001734.1:0-21445 GCA_013400835.1 Zapornia atra
GAAGGGAAAGAAATCATTAATAAGACTGTGAAGAAGGGAGAGGTCATGGGTGGTGTTTTAAGATCTGGCTTTTCTTGTCATTATCTGGCTCTGGTTTAACTGTCTTTGTGTGTGTAGTGTAATAAGTTAGATGCTTTTTTATCTTTTTATTCCCTGTTGAGTCTGTTTTGCCCATGACACTGATTGCAGAATGATCTCTCCCTGTCCTTATCTCGACTCCTAAGCCTCTTAATGTTCATTTTCTCCCCTGTCCAGCTGAAAACTGGAATGATAGAGCGGCTTTGGTGGGCATCTGGCCTGCAGCCAGGGTCAAACCACCACACCATGAGAGCAAATCTGTGATTGCAAGGCCTCTTCCAACAATCTACAGACTTCATTTACTTGTTAATCTTGTCTTCTGCAGCAGAAATCTGCCACCTGTGATGGTCTGTTCTCTAACCTCATGCATAAGTTTTAAGCTGGTTTATCACCACTTCCTCTGTTCTGATGGTTCTGTGCACTCCAGCCATTCCTTTGCATACAGCAAAACCCTTCCTCCTCATCTTTCCAGCCAATCATTCCTGAAAAAAAATGCATTAGAGCATTCCAATGTGACCTACCACACCACATCTCTGTAAACTCAGTGAGGTCATAGTTCTGCAGCTCCTGTGTTTTTCCCAGGGTGTGGGCATTTGCATCCCCTGAGCTCTTGCTTTCTCAAGGGAAGAGCGAGACACTTTTTTCTTTGGACTATGACACTGCTTCCCCAGTATACCTGTCTTATGGTTCTCCTCACCAGGTTAGCAAACCTGTTTGCAAAAACACTCTAGCCCCATTTTGTGAAATACTTACTTCTCAAAGAGGGTCACAGAGGCCAAAACCTGTGTGTCCCACTACCTACGCAGCCAGGTACTGATCCAATGGATATGTCTATTCCTATCTGGAATGGCATGAAAATATTTCTTTGAATATGTAATCTTTACAGAGGATACCATTTTTAAGCTAGAATATATGTGTTAAACTTCTGAAGAGTCAAAGTTTTCTGAGTGCCTTTGTCAGTTGGGCACACAACATCAGGTCTGTTACTCAGACCTTTTCTGTATAAATACTTCATTCTGAAGGGTACCTAGACCCAGTAATAACACATCGAGGTGTTTCATATTTTTGTAATAGAAGAAGATGGAATTTCAGGTACTTCTGCATTAATTACTCTAAGTTTTTCCTGTATTGTTACTTTGTTTTTCTTCTAGCGTTCCGCTTTGTCATACCCAGCATGACAATTTATTTAAAACCACAAACTCTCATTCAATTTTTAATTAAAAAATGTTAAGTTCATTTCTTGTCAGTAGAACAAATATTTGTTATTACTAATGCATTTTAAAGACAAGCATAGCACTTCATAGTGTTTATAGGGAAAGTCTGTGTACTGCACTGTTTCATCACAAATTAATGTCAGTCGTACCACTGCACTAGAACTTCCTTGAAAGCAAATACATTTCTCCATCACAGGAGAGAAATTGAATTCTCTAAGTGAATTCAGGGATACATAGTCATGCAACCATCAGATTCACATGTTAAAATGATGCTGCCCCTTTTCTTGTGCTGCAGCTGATATGAATCACTCATGAAATAGCAAGTTATTTAAAAATCTGTCCAAAAATATAATTAAGGTGGACAGTCTCCCTCAATGTGACTGCCATAAGTCAAGGCAATTTTGCCTGATTTCTGCCAGTATTCTTGTTGCCTCCGCATCTTTTTAACATGTGTGACTGCTGCTTTCTCACCACTGTGGGATATTCAATAAGGGGACTAGCCCTTTAAAATCAAGAATGAAGTCTAGCTTTTTTCAGTTCATGCATTAGTATTTAATAATGTGGTCTGATGGATAATAGAACTGTTTGGTTTTCAAGCAGGAAAGAGGACTAAAACATGATGTTACTGATATTTGTACAGACTCCTGATGATTGTATCTATGTTATTAGACCAAGTTTTTTTCTTTCTTCGGCTTCATTTTAGAAAGGTTGAATGTAAATATTATCAATGTCCTCTATATAATTTATATTCCTTTTGGCATTTTATATGGGTAAGTTAATTTAGAAGCAGTTTTCCACAATCACTCATGTAAAACCTGGGAGAGCTGAGGTCTGAAAGTCTGCTTAACTTTTTGTGTGTGTGCGTGTGCTTTTTCTAAGTTTGGCAATTGTGTCTGCCTTTCACTCAGGATGAAAATTAGTGTGGTACACAATCACATTGAAAATTGTTGATTTAAAAGTTTTATCTTTGAACTGTAATCAGATGTTTGTTGTCAGCAGTAAATCTGAGCATAAAACCTGTGCCCGGATAGAACTGAAACTTTCAAAAGTGCTCTGTGTGAATGGTCAGCAGCAGATTTTACAGTCCAGGTGCCAAAAGTATCAAGTGATAGTGGGTGCTCTGTAGTGACATAAAAAGTAATTCCTTGCTTAAGAATAGTTTATATATGGTCAGTAAAACATATCTATAGTACAGAACCCTCAAGCATTAGAAACTATCCACCTTAACCTTCTTTAGAATATGCCTAGTAAAAAAATAGCTATGCAATTCTCAGGGAAAGGATTTGAAGGTTTTCTGGCTCCAGATATTTTGTCAACAGCTGGATGCATCTCCATGTGAAATGGTTCTACTGTGGCTTTTTCTGTTGTCTGGATTGCAGTGAAAGTGATCTGAAGTGATTCCCTCTGTGACTTCCAAACAGATGCCTGTGGTATGAAGAAGAGATGTTGCCATGGAATGTGAAATAATTTATTCAAAACCTGCTATAATACATTCTATATACTATAAAATTGTGCTAATTTCTCTTAAGTATATAATTTTCAAGAGAAACTAACTTATGAAGGAAGAGGATGTTTTTGAGACTCAGTATAGTCCACCTAAAAACATGGGTCATTGTTTGTTAAAATGCTTGTATTAAACCACTACAGTAGTGAGATCATTTACCACCAAAATTGCTTTTTCTTTATTTTTTCATAAATTAGAAAAAAAAGCCCACAATAAAAACCCAGATATTACTTACAGCAGTCTCAACAGATACACAAATACTGTTTATTCTGTGTGCATGCTGATACAATTTTCCTGATCTTTCAAACTACTGTTTTCTTCTTGTATTAACTCCTTGAATGTTTACTTCCAAGAGTACTCTGATTTTTAAATGAGCAAGCCCTCAGATTTTTTTTTTGCTAAACACTAAATAAACTGTTCAGATGTAGAAAGGTTTTCTTTTTTATTACTTTTTTCCTTTAAAATAATATGGTGTGTGGCAAGAGGAATCAAAGAAAAAAATTAAGGTCTGAAGGAATCGTTTTTCTCTCTTCATAGATTTTTCTCCTAATATCTACATCTTTTCCCTTATTTTCACTGCAGTCCTTCCTCATCCACCTATGAGGTTTA
Organism: Zapornia atra; assembly: GCA_013400835.1. Lineage (NCBI taxonomy): Eukaryota > Metazoa > Chordata > Aves > Gruiformes > Rallidae > Zapornia > Zapornia atra. The sequence continues at coordinate 3,406 of VZTU01001734.1, forward strand.
TTCAACCCCCGTGGAAGCAAGTGCAACCAGAAACAAAAAACCACACTGGAATCAATTTATGTTTCTGTTTCTTGTGTTAGTGATCTAGAGGGTGAACACCACTGCTTGAGGTTTCTTACACAAACTCTGTTCATTTACCCTCATATAGAAGTCATCACTATCCTGTTGGTTGGGATCAGGTACATTTTATTTCCCTATAATAAGAAGGAGAAAATCAATTTCTGGGAGAAAAAAACCCATACATCTCCAGGGAATGGTTTGCTATGAGTTTTGCAAATTTGCTTCATTGTATGTGTCTCCACTAGGTAAGGTCATGAGGTTAACTGTGTTTTCAGCAGTGTTTAAAGGGCCCAGGACCCCAGGTGTTCCCTTTCCACCTACATTTTTCTATGATTTTATGTATGCAAAATGTATGTAGGTGTAGTCAATGTACCTATGCCATCACATAGATACATTTATATGCAGCTGAATTGTTTGCTTTGTTCTTCAATATCCAAAAACCTTGGTCAAATTACATGTCTGACCTTTGCCTGTAGAACCATGCTATGTAACTCCTCTTACCTCTCTACATTGCTGTTCTTGTTAGACTATTTGAGCTTGCTTTTGGTGCTTTTTTGGGACTTATTTTAGCCTTATTCACTTGTATCTATGATGAGATTTTATGGAAATTATGTATGAAACTGTGATCTATTTCAGGATTTTTGTTGCCTTACAAAAATAAGCTCTTAATCAAATCTCTCTTCATTTACAGGGAAACATACTGCCTATACTCCGTGAACATAAAAGCAGAATTAACCATTGCATCCCAGGGGCCAAAATGCAGTAACTTACCAAGGTGCAGCTGCCCAGTAGAATGAAGCAATGACACAGAAGATGGTGGAAAGCTCTGCTTCCTAAAGGTAGGATTTTCCTATGGGAAAATTCTCTTGCATGAGAGAGAAGCAAAACGGCACTTATAGTATGTGTACAAAGGATGTGATTATGCTGACTAGGCTGGAAAGTATTTGGAATTAATAGTCATTCCTAAATGATCATCTACCTTGAAGGGGAAAGTCAGTGTCTGATGAAACAAACTGCATCAGTGTCCCATGTACAGGGAACTCATCGGGAACATGGATGCCGAAAGTGTGATAGTAGTGTGGCGTCTTGAAAGGCACAGACTCCAATTGTGGTGGATTGAAGACAACTTTAATAACAACTGAGCAAACTTTTATACCCTCTGGATGGCTGATGCAGCAGCCTCGAGTCAGGTCTCAGGACTTTCAATGAATGCTAGAACCACAACATTCCTATACAAAAGGTTGTCCCACTCTGGGGGACTCCAGCTGTTCAGGATTCTTTCCATCTGCACCTTCCTTACCATGACAAAGCACACTGTGCCACCTTCCTGCTAAATGATACACAAATTCACATCTCTACACGATCCTCTTTTCTGCTTTTTCTCTTGCTTTTGCAGCTTGTGTCCATCAAGCATAACTGTCTCTTTCCTAGGGCCGCGTCTCCATTTCCCATAAGTAGCTGTGTTTTCCCCTCTTCATAGATCTGCTTTAGAAACATGAAGAGAATACAGCTGGCTTTTGACAAGTGTCCTGGTTCTGGCCAGGCCAGAGTCAACCTTCCCAAGCAACCAGCCCAGGTGAGCTGAGTTATCCTGGGCTGTTTTCCACACCACCTGACATCCCTTCCCCATAAAAGGGGCTGGTTGGGGAGGGGCAGGGGCTTGGTGCCTCCTGAGTAGTCTGAATGTGGTTGGGGTGTCTGGTTGGTTCTTGTGTCATGCAGTGTTCTGTAATCTAGGGTCAGTAAGGTACGCTATGTTATCTCTGGCTGTCGTTTCTACTTTCACAGTGCTTTTGTCAGTAAACTGTCCTTATCCCAACCCTCTGAGGCTCTGTCTATTTCTCTTCTGGGAGCAAGAGAGTGGTGTGTGGTGCTCAGCCACTGTTTGGGGCTGAACTGCCAGCACAAGTAACCCAAAAGAGGAAAGAATATTGATACAAAACTGCAAAAAGTGTTTTGCCTCTTACTGAAACATGCGTTAGTGCTTCCAATTTTATTGACTTCTCCTTTGGGGCCTTTCTTGCACATCCACTTCCTCCCCATGTGGAGTTTAGGGAAACTGTAATTGTTTTTCCTTCTAAAATGATTCCGAACAGTTGGACCACACTTCACTGAGAGCATCAGAGTCTGCCTGGGGTGCATCCTGCCTCTCTGAAGCACATCTATTATTTTTTTTTACACATATGTTCTGACTCTTAAGTTCAGCCAGTGTACTGAGTCCCTCATGTTGAACATACTCCAGTGAGTTCTGTGAGGGAATGTTTGTTCTATTTACTAAACACAACAAAGAATGACCAGCGATGTTCTTGTGCCACTGCTGCCATACAGGCTTAGACAAATCTTGCAGGCCCTAGTGTGAATGAGGAAGAATAAATGACACCTTGCCAAGGGGTGGGGTGAGGCAAGACAGAACAAAAACCGTGGAGTTTAATCATCAGAATACTTAGTGGGATAGACTGGACAAACCCAGGTGGGTTTGAGAGTGCAGCTGTGCTGGAAGAAGCCTATCTTGGGTCCCCCAAAGCCTCCAGCAAGGGCTGAGCCTGGTGGTGCAGAAGCTGTACAAGGGCAAGGGACAGGGGCAGCAGTTACGACTTGTCTTGAAGCACATGACAAGTTAAAGCTATGTGATGCTGCCTGCTTCTAGATCTCAACTGTACAAGGACACTTTGGTGTGATCAGTGAGGCACCCTGGACTGGTATTAGCATGATCAGGTGTATGTCTGAGTGTTTCTCCCTGAATCCTACATATATTTCCCCTGATACTCCTGATCATACTGAATTACATGTAGTTAGTATCTGAATACCTCTTTAGGCAACACTGTGTTTTCAGAGGTGGGTTTTCCTTAGTACTGCAAATCAGGAAAGGGAAGACTGATGTTTAAGCTATCTTTTGTCTTATACCTATCTACAGATAATAGATAAATATAACAAATAAATACAGAATTTCAGTCCTTTTTAAACAAAAAATTGTGCCACATACAAAAAATTAAGTTGGGTTTTAACAAGCGGTTTTCATATAACATCTTCCATTATCAGAGTTTTCAAGTGTCACATCCTCCAATCTGGTTATGTCTTTTTTATTGGATAAACTCAGTGAAAGTTTTAATCAAGCCAAACATTGCAGTTCAGGAGTTAGGAAACTGCATGCCTCTTTTTGGTTGGTGCAATATTAATATACCTCTGGTTTCCTCAGAAGTCACTTTTTTTCTCAGTGTGATATTTGACAATGAGCTAATGTTCAAAATGCAAGTAGAAAGACTTTACATGTTTCCTGCAGTAAAAAAGCATTTTCTTCCTATTTACTGTATATGCAATAATGGGGGAAAAAGTGATCCTAGCACCATGCTAAAATGAATTTAAGCAATTTCATATTGCAGGAAAACTGGCAATTTAAAAGAAATATCTATAGCAAACACAGGAGAACTGAAATAGCCTAAGCTATTCAATAAATAAAAAAATCACAAAAAAGAAATACATAAAAATCTAAACAAATTGGTCAAATGGGGAAGGAAAAATTGAAAAAGAATGGTTCCATCTTGCATATGAGAAATTTGCATAGACAAAGTTAAAAAAAATGCTTGGGAAATTTCAGATGGAATCTCAAAATAATTGTTACCTAGTCCTTTTTTTGTCTAATCTGACGTGTAGATGAGCAGGGTGTCAGCTGTATCTGCAAGGTAGCACTGTATCAGCTCTTCAGTGTAAGTTGAGACACTGCATCACACTGATGTTGGGGGTTATTTCACTGTGAAAATAGCAAACATTGAAATATGGACATGAGTTGAGAGCTGAAGCAGCTTTCTGCAAATCCTGATCAGACTGCGGTTTCTTCTTGCTTGGTTTCAACACCAAGTGGCAACTAAGCACCACACAGCTATTCTCTCACACCTCCCCTCCCTCAGCAGGGTAGAGGGAAGGGAATCGGAAGCCTTAAAGTAAGAAAACTAATGGGTTGAGATAAGAACATGTAATAATAATAATAGAAATAAATAAAACCCCCAAAAGATGAGTGATGCAAGTGGAAACAGTTGCTCACCACCAGCCAAAGGATGCCCAGCCTGTCCCCAATCAGCAGCCCCCTAGCCAGCCTTTCCTCTTGCTGGACAGGACATCATACAGTTTAAAATACCCCTTTGGTTAAGTTGTATTTCCAGCTGTGTCCTCTCCCAACTTCTTGTGCATGCCCAGCCTACTCACTTGTGGGGGAGTGTGAGAAGCAGGAAAAGGTTGATTCTGTGGAAACGCTGCTCAGCAGTAACAGAAACATGTCTGTGTTAAGGTTGAGTGCTTATTGGTAGGGATGAGGGGGAATATCCTGCTGGGAGTCAGTTACAGACCACCTGAGCAGGAAGAAGAGGCAGATGAAGCATTCTACAAGGGGCTGGCAGAATTCTCACAATCACTAGCCCTTGTTCTCATGGGGGATTTAGCTTAACTGTACATCTGCTTCAAATACCAAACAGCAGAGAGGAAACAGGTTCCTGGAGTGTGTGGAAGATTACTACTGACACAGCTTGTAAGTGAGCCTGCCAGGGGAGGTGCCTCTCTATTTGCAAACAGAGAAGGACTGTTGGTAGATGTGGTGGTTGAAAGTCATCTTGGCCTTAGCAACCACAAAATGACTTGGTGAAGTAAGGAGTTAATTCTTGGTGAAGTAAGGAAGGGGGGTCAGCAAAACCACTACCATGGACTTCCGGAGGGCAAACTGAAAGAATTGTCAAGCACCAGAACTGGCTGCCCAGGGAAGTGGTTGGGTCACCATCTTTGAAGCTGTTCAAAAAAACATTTAGATGTGGCACTTCAGGACATGGTTTAGTGAGCATGGTGGTGCTTGGTTGATGGTTAGACTTGATGATCTTAGAGGTCTTTTCCAACCTAAATGATTCTATGATTCTGTGATATTATTGTGTTTTCAGCACAATTCCAAAACATAGACCCATACTAGCTACTATGAAGAAGTTTAACTCTGCCCCAGCCAAAACCAGCACAGTTCTTTGGAGGAGAAAACACCAACCAGAGTTGTCATGAAAATGTCTGAGAAAAGAGACTTCCCTTTCTGAGCCACAAGCAATGGCCAGCAGTCTTTTTTTTTCTTTTTTTTCGAGTTGCTTTCCCAAAGCACATTGATTATCCTCAGTTAAGGATTATGATCAATATTGGGAAATCATATTGTCCTTCTGCAATCAGTTTTAGTTTTAGTGTGTGTTGGTACATCTCTGTCAAAACTGTGGGGAAAATTGCCTACATTTTAAAGGAATTTAAGAATTTTGTTGTGTTTCAGAAAAATTACACTAAGCAAGATTACATGTCTCCAAATTCAGAGGAACAAAGTGTAAAACAATTGGCTTCACTTTCCTTGAGCTAGTGTCTTGTTTTCTCTGTTGCAGTGTATTTTGTCTTCAGAAATAGCCCTTCTGATTATTCACAAAATGAAGTCCTTTTCAGTTTGCACTCAGGATTGTTCAGCCTTCCATAGCTGATTTTATTGAGACTAGTGGCACAAGATGCTGAAAAAGATCCACATCTCACCAAAGGTTAGGCTTGTTCTCAACTCCACTCTCTATGTAGTAGTCTTTCAATTTTGTATTGAACTTTGCGTTGCTAAGTAATGTGGTGCATTCTGAACTTAGGAGGGACTCTTGGGAAAATTAAAATGTAAACCAAATGAAAAATGCAGGTATTTTACCAAAGTGAATAAAAGTATGTAAGCAAAGGAAGGAAAGTCTGGAATTCCTTTGAAATGAAGCACCAGTGGGAAATTCCACAGGCCAGGCTCAAAGTGTCGGAAGCGTGTAAAGGAATAATGCATCTAGCTAATAAAAATGTATTGTGGGGAAGAATGGTAACTGAAATCGGCAAGAGCAGTGAAACATAAAATATTTAAAATAAAGAGGAAGATAGTCCTAAGGAATTTGAAGAGGGGAAGATATTGATGGAAAAATGTGTCAGTTGCCACCACAAGAAATAAAAATATTTGAGGGTTTGTTTTTTTTATATACAAAGATGGTACATATGACCTTATACCCATGTCACTAATATTCTCAGAGACAGAGTCAGAGAGTCAAAGCAAGTGCTAAAACCAGTAGTGTTTTGTCAAAGAAATACAAGTTTTAATACTGGAATAAATCACTGTGATATTTTAAACACCAGACTATTAAATAAGCTCTGGTAAGATATGGCAGAGTGTTAGCATACAGTCCAAATGTCTGGAAGTAGCCTTTGCGCAGTAACCTGGATACCATCCTGCAGTACATTTCAACATCTATTACAGTCTTCCATCATTCAGTAACAGCATCTACTGCTGAAAGGTGAATTACGAGGTTGCTGAAATGAAAGGCTCTGAGCTCCAAAAAGGTTTGGATTTCACACATTTGATAGCATACTGATATTGCATAATGATTTTTTCTCATCTCACAACATTAGTTTCTTGGTGCTAATTCAATTGCAGCAGCTTATAAACATTCCTAGTCGTCCTCTGGCATCAGTTAAGTATTAGTTTTAATTAAAATTTTTTTTTTGTTTTTTTTTTTTTTAAATAAAGCATGGAATACAATTTGAAATCCCAGTGAACCTTTAAATAATTGTGCTGTGTTCTTAACAGTTATTATAGTGCTTGTAATGCTTTCAATGCACTGTATCAAGAAAGTGTTGGTTCATTTTTCCCCTTGTCAAATAGAAACCTGAGATGGAAAATGTTGACCCTAGTGTCTACTCTGGTAAGTGGGTCCAAGACAACAAAAAAATAGCTTATTTGCATATGTCTAATCATTGTCACTTATTACAGAACTATAACAATCAGTTGTGAGTTCACTCTGTTAAAAAGCAGTGTCATGCAGTGGAAAAACAGTCCAGTCCTTTGGTCTATTAAATATCTTCCATTCCGATTAAAGCTCAATATAACTCAGAACTGACCTTTCTTAAATCCTCGGCCAATTGTCATTAGCTCAGCCTTTTTATGAGTACCAAAGTAGATTTTTCACTAGATGAGAATTTTTGCCGTCACTTTGGACTGTACCTTTTCTATCTCCTGAGATACCAACATCTGGCACCAGAGGTACCAGTCTCTGCTTTTTGCATTTAGAAATAACTTGTGCCACCAGGTCTGCCTCTCCTCTCATCTCCTCAAAAGGGGTCCATGCCACATACATGAAGCAGCCAGGGACAGAATTTTATGACATTCTTTGGACTCTGTGATATGTTGAATCAGCCTGAGCACAACGTCACAGCTGAGGCTATGCAGCAACACATAAGGAGATAAGTCAGCGGTGCTTTAGCCCAGCACAGTGGCAATGTTAGACTGTCAGAGGAGAAAAGAACCACAACATGGCACTCCTCTAATAAAAATATTTCAAGCTAAAATAAATGGCAGAAATAACTTCAATTAGGAGTAATTATTTCACTTTCAACACTGCATGATGCAATTAAACCTTGATCACCAGTAGTACACAGCCTCCTTTAAAGAAGGAATAAGTACACATTATGGAAAGAGAAAATTATATGTGATGTTGAGAGGCAAAATATAAAGCAATCAAAATCTAAACCAAAACCAAATGCCGTACAAAAAAAGTAATGAATTAGTCGGTAGGTGAGATGAATGGCTGACTACCATTCAGAAGAGTCTAGACTTCAATTTATTTATACAAGGATTGATTTGTGTAAGACAGAGCTGCTTATATCTTTTAATTAAACTACTAAAACTTAGCTTAGATTTTTGGTAAAGACATATTATTTGCAATAATATGTAATGGCAACATGTACAGTAGCTCAGAGGGGGCAGAGGTTTCTGTTTGGGCTAAAACTCCTGTTCCTGCAATCATAACTGTGACCTGCGTCAGTGCTAAACCCATTTTAGGACATGGCATTTACTACTCAGTAACACTGAAAGAGAAGATTGTCCCAGACTCCTTGCTGTGTCAGACAGAATAATTAATATCTGAAATCCTATAGAATTTCCTATAGACCAGATGCACTTAATCATAATATAAAAATTAACTAATTGGTAAATTTGATTATTAAATTATTTGGCCTATTTGATGACACCTTTTTCATCTTTATTTTGTTGATAACACTTATTCTTTTCTGCTACATGCACTTAGTCTTCTTTTTTAAATTCATGACATGATTCTTAATTTTTTATGATTCTGTACCATCTAAAATTACATTTTTTGTAAAAGAGCTGTTAATGACCATGAGCCACAGGATTAGAGAACCTAAAAATGACATGTACTTTTAAGATGAGAGCTTAACTCTGTTTTCCCATGGCATGATGTTCTAGTTTCAGCTGAGACAGAGTTAATTTTCTGCGAATGGAAAGTGGGGAATGAATTCCCTGTTTTGCTTTGCTTGCACACATGGCTTTTGCTTTACCTATTATATGGTCTTTATTTCAACACGTGAGTTTTCTCACTTTTCTGATTCTCTCTGCCCTCCCATCATGGGGGAATGAGTGAGCGGCTGCATGGTGTTTATTTGCCAGATGGAGCTAAACCACGACACATGAGTATTGATAGCACTTTGTTTTGTAGTGGTTGGATTTAACTGTCTTGAGTAGAAGGGATGGTATGTACAATGCCAGTAGTGTTTCAGTTGGCTTGTTTTCTAGAATTTTTTGCTTTGACTTTCTTTTAATTCTGTGAATATAAATCATTAATAAGACACATCTCCCTACTTCCTAAGGTAGGTAATCACTCATTTGACTGTACAGAAGCGTGTGCTGAAACATTTAAGATACTGTGCAACTTCATTGAAATTGTGCAGCAAGCTAGAATTGGGAGAGAGGAGACAAGAGCTATTCTGTCTTCAGTACGGAAATCTTTAGGAAGGAAATGAAACTCACATGAAGAAGGCTTTTTGGAAGCATGGGTGAATTAGTACATTTTACAAGTCAGACATCATCATAATGGAAGAAAATGGATTCGGAGACTCCCCTAGACTGTTAAACATGAACAAATTTGTCCCTAGAAACATTTTGAATGAAAGTTCTAAATGCAAGTGTTGTCATAATTTCAGTTACTTAAGCAGCTTTTCATCAAGAAATGAATGCCTTTAGAAGTAAAATTCATAATCTTGAAATATGTTGGTTTAGAGATTTTATAATAAAATAATTTTAAGTATAACATTAATAGCTGGTGTTCAGTGTGGCAGTCCTGTTTAATTCAAGTGAATAGCACAAATACTCATCTTCTAAAATGCTTTCTGTTAAGCCTTATGTAAAACAGAATTCCAATATAAATGCAGTTATATCTTGCACAGTAATACTCAATTATCCTTGCCTAATCAGACTAAAAAAACAATGCAAGCACTGTAACATTTTGATTAGGAACCCATAGTAAGCCTTTGCATATGTGTCTTCAGATGAATTCAGAAATTTTGTATCTATCTATCTGGAGCCCTGCTTGATGCCAAGTGAAAAACATCACTGCCAGAAAGGCTGATCACGCACTTACTGCTATTTGCAGGGGCAGCAGCTCAGCATGCACATGGTTTGCTTGGTGACAAAACTTTGCATTTACTTAGGACTCCCAAGACATTCTAAATGTTAGTATTTAAAAGAATAAAATTCTGCAGCTGTAAGGATACAAGAAATACCAAGTTGATTTTGGTTATCTGAGGGTTTGAGTTTTGACACTAATCTCAGGTTCTGTTAGAATAAATGAAGAGTGATGAACATGATCCTGTGGCATGGAACGTTCTCAGAACTCTTCTCATTTTCAGTGTACTGATGTGACATGAGGGCATGATGGCTGGAAGGAATGAGGAGACAAGACACCTTTTGTTTTATACTGAGTAGTTTAAAATACTGCAAAAAATGCTTTACATCACTCACAGGTTCATAATGGAAAATAACTGCCATAAAGAGTTCTATCAATGTGAGTGTATTTGGGCTTCTAAGAGTCTGAAGAAAACCAGTCCTTCCTTGCCTTTGATTTAGATTTTGCTCCTTTCAGCACAGCTGAGTGGCAGACATCATGGGTCAGTAGAAAAAAAGAGTAGGTCTGTGGCCTGTAAAGTTTGGGACTGTTTCTTGTGCTTTTTCAGCTTAAGAAATTATTAATAGTGTGAGATGAAGCTGCCTTGATAGTAACATATAAGGCTAGTTTGGACAGATTCCAGTTGTCTTTTTGCCAGAATATGGAGGAAGAAGGTAATTCCTGAACATAATACTTCAAACAAACCTGGCTGCCCTTTCCTGATAGGAGAAGAAACACAAAAAGAGCCCATTTGTGCTGTTAAATGTCATTTTCTCAAAATTTGGGCAAATGGCCTACTTTCTTTTGTTATAATTTGGAATGCCTTTGAAGCAGAAACCTCCAAGGAGGATATGAAACAATTTCCAAGAAAAAGACTGTAATTACTTTGTACTGCTTTGTTCAGTGAACTGAAACAAAGCCTTAGGCAAGGGAGAAGTTTGTATTTGTTTGCCTATAAGCTCTATGTATGTGGTACCACCACCTCACTAAGCTACTGAAAGACATGTGTAACATGGTCCATATCTCAACCCTGACTGTTGCTACACATTTGGTAATGCCCTGTCATTTAGCAAAGGGAGCTGCTATATGGCTATTTCTGTCAAGCTGCCATTTTTCAATAGGTTCCAAAGCAATAGCAAGTCATGGTGTAAGCATGTTTCTTGGAAATAAATAATGATGATTCAAAGCTGAATTATCCTCCATACAGCTCTCCAGCCTGAGTGTTGCTCTGTGACTCCAAGAATGATTTGAATTCTTAGCTCTTCATCAGCCAGTTAAAGGTACTTGAGAAAAGAACTTGTCTCCTCCACCATGTTTGAAATGCAGAGAGTTGTTCTATACCAGGAGTAAAGCCCATGTTAAGGAATTTTTCTTTTACCCAAAATGATTCATAATTTGGCTAAAAAATAGGTAAAATTTTAAGGGAAGGAACAATATTAAAGAAGCAGATTATTTTCCAAAGGTTTAGTAGCTATCCATAAAAAATCCACAAAGCAAACAAAAAAAACCCTCCTGCCCAAAAGCAGAACACTTAACAAGTTCATCATGGAGTTTATACAGCAACTTAATGTCACATCTGGCCTTGAGTAGATGTGCTGGAATTCCAGAGGAAATAAGCAAGCTCTTCAGCAAGCTCCATTGCTGCTTTCCCCTTCCAGAAGTGTCTGTTCTTTTTGAAAGGGAAAGGACTAGCAGGAAGAAACAAAAGTAGTTTTAGATGAGATTACTGCAGAAAAAAATAATTGAAGTGGTTGGTTGCAAGCCTGAGATTACATTAGAAGCACAACTAAAATTGATTTGGATCTATGCTGTAGCATTATGTTAATGAAGTCTATGGCCTTACCAAAAGATTATAAACATGACTTTTAAGCTCACTTTGATACTCTTATTACAACTGCCCTTAAATTCATTATGAGTTGCTAGAAGGTCATCTTGTTACTAAACATGCATAGTTGGCATAACTCAGTGTGCTCTGATAAGTTTGAAAAAACAGATGAGTAAAGAAAAATATTACAAATAAGCATACTGGATATCAGATCTTAGCTTTCTTTGTACTTAGTCGGTGATCTCAGTCTTAATCCTCAAGACTCATCAACAACATTGTAAACTTTATTTGCAAACTGTATTGTTCCTTCTGTTGCAAGAATGTTTTTTGCTTTCTGCAGGACTTGAGTCTTTTACCCTTAAATGTAGGTATCACCTGTTAAATTGTCACCTGTCATCAACGACTCCACATTTAAAAACTTTTGTGGAGTTTAATCTTTCCTTTTGTGGATTATTTTAGCAAAAGAATGCTTAAAATAGAAATGATAACTACTACCTGTGATTGAGGGTTGTGTTTTGTTGGGTTTTTTTTGTGTTGAAGTCTGCAGGAATGTAGACAGTCTTAAAGAAGGCATATATTTCAATCACATTATTTTACTGTTGTATTTATTAAGTGTTAAACTAATTCAGTACAGTAAAAAACATGAGCTACTGGTCTGGAAATTGTAAGATTGCTTAATCTCCACTTAATATGTTGTCTACCTGCTTTCTGAAGCCATTGGAAATAATGCACTTTTCCCCCCAATATTACAGACCTTTTTCTTAAAGGTGGAAAGTATTCTGAGCTAACTTTGTTAAGTAAAAAAGTCACTTAAGAAAGTTGCAAGGGATTTTATTTGGAATATGCATACATATAGAAACTTTTATTCTGCCTCCTAGTACTTGTCTAATAGTCTAAAATGTGTGTATAGTACACAGATGTTAGGAAATCTGATACATATTTAATATGAAAAAATACATACATAGTTATTAAGAAAATCTGAGGTATATTCTGTATGGCCCATGACAGAGTTGAATAATGTTTTACTCTTCAGGAGTTTTATGTATGTCCCTTGCATATCATTGAAGCAGCAAGGGTTCTTTATGTTCCTAGGAGCAAGTCTGCCCAGACATGTCTCAGAAGTGCCATAGCTCCTAGTACTGTCAGTCGGGCTTTCCAAGGATCACGACATTTGCAGAAATTTCTGCAGGTTAAGAGAAACTGAAAGCTTTGAATAGCCAGCTCAGTAGTGCTAACTTCATCCTTCCCTGTTTTCCCTTTTAAACTGCTCATCAGCCAAAAGATACCTGAAACATTTTGGCAATATTCAAATGTAAACATTGTAACTATGTCCTTAGGAAAACTATCTGATTTTAAAAGAATTTGCCAGATAAATTCTTTAAAAGATACTGTCCTATACTAAAGTTCAGTTTTCTTCAAAAAGGAGAAAGCCATACCGATTGTGCTATTTGATACCTATTTATTTTAAAGAGATGAGTGTTTAGGTGAGGTAGACCCTCCTGGAAGGAGGTGGCAGGCTGCTGCTGCAGAGGACAGGTAAAAGAGCCTTCCCTTGCAGGAGGAAGTCTTACAACGTAGGGCAGGCAGATACAGAGACAACTGTAAAGACACTATTGAAAGGAGAAGGGACCAGACATGCAGACCTTTAAGGTGGCCGAGATAGGTAGTGAATGCAAAGCTTGCTGCGTCCCAGAAACCCTGTGTAGTGCTACAAGCAGGCCTGGAAGCAAGGAAACTACAAAGGAAGAGATTTTTTCTTTATTCTTTCTTAAATTAAATTACTGTCTTGATTCAAGAAGTATTCCAGTTTATAGTGTAATAAAGCCAGATTGGTCTAAAAGGCATCTTGTAATTCAGGAACCACATTATAAAGAAAAGTATTTTATAAACTTCCTCAAAGCTCTGGGTGAGTCTGGGTCTTGCCACAAGATCTACAAGTAAAAAAGACTGTATTTCATCAAGGAAATAAAGAATAATAATAATAAATAAGCTTCATTATTATGTTAATGAGATTTTTATAATGAATGAAATATATATGTGAAATCATATAGGTTACAAAGACCATCTACCTCTTTAGATCATCTCATCTTGTGTTAGTACAGCACCAAATGCAATTTTGACCACAGAAAAAAAATGGCTTTGTGACATCAGTGCAGTTGTATGATGGATTTTCTGGTTTTCAAAATGCAGGTGTCACCTCTTGGTCGCTTGTGAATTGCCATTCAATATTCACTGAAATGAACACAAATAATTCAAAGAATTTCAGATTGCATTAATACTACGTGATTACTTCTGTTATGTGAAGGTCTGAAGGAAGTGCTTAAGGGAACTAAAGTGTTTGTACCACAAGATCTCAGGAAAACAATGGAAAATCTGGGGGTGCTAACAATTTGAAAAGTGATCGTTCCCCAAACCTGTGTTTTATAACAAGTCTGATATTCTCTGTGAGCAATAGAATAAGAATGTTTTACTCTACAAAGAAAAATCATATTCCACCAGTTTAGGTGGTGCCCACGTGGGCAGTTTTGCTTGGTATGTGTTCTGTTCTCACACCCTTGGCACTTTGCATACAGTCTAATTCACTTCTGAACTCTCTTCTAAAGCAGCACAGTTACACTTCCCTCAGAGAATACCTGATCACGGATGAGGGGTTAATGTGCTTCAGGGTCTCTTCCAAACATGTCCATCAGGGGTATGGATCATGCCAAGTTTGTCTCCCCTGACTGTGACAGTCATTGTATTTGGAGACCTTCCCCTTCAATGGCCTCATACTTTGCTCCAGAAGATGTCACACACTGCTTTGGCATCTTGCTGTACAAGCACTATTCATGTGGGCTACAAGAAGTTGTTTTGGTACTATGAAATGAGAAACCGCAAACACAGAATTATGTCTCATGACTAGAGGAGTAAAAGTGTGTTTTGGAGAAGATACAGGCCAAGTGCTATGGAAAGTGAAGGAATTCAGTTTGTTGTAGAGTGTTGTAGCCTAATATTGGATATGAGCCATTCCCCACTGAGGACCTGGGTTCTTCTCTACGTGCCAACACAGACAAATCTTTTGTACATTTTTTAAAGTTTTTTTTTCTTTGAAATATAATAGAAGTTTTGAAATTTATTATAAATGTTAGAACTTCTGGTAGTGTAAAATGTTCACATTAATTCCTACTGGACCAAAACTTTCAGAAGAACTCTCCATATTTATAGAAATTGATTTAATAGGATGGTGCTGTAACAGCTAAGACATGGAAACACCTTACTGAGTCCCTCATATGATTCTTAAAACATTGTGTATAGCAAAATCTGTACACTACAGGTGCAAAACCTTGCCCATATATCTTCATTTAGAAACACCCTCAAACAGTAATCATCTTAATTTAATAGCTTCACCTTTACTATGTAGATTTTAATAGCAGCTGACCTTGTTTAGTAGCTGCACCTATTTAATAGCTGCACCTTTCCCGTGGACCTTTCCCATGCAAGCCGTAGGGGAAAGTAATTAAATTTAATGAAAACTGTGCTTTCCAAACAAGGATATATGGTTGGTCATGTGAAATGGTCAGTAGGCTAAGTCATTTATGGAGAAATTATCCACAGTCCAAAGGTTAAAGTACTGTAGCACAAAATATAAATTAAGACTAAAGTGTTAAGAACATGAAGTGAAAAGTTTCCTTGATGACAGGAACATAGTGACTGTGCCCTTACAAGGCTTGTATGTCGTTGCAAGCTCAGGAACTAATGAGAGCAGCATTCAGTGAAGAGACGTGGAGGTTACTTTTTGGAGAACTACGGAAAAGCAGAGTCTTTCAAAATTAGCATTAAAATGAGAATATGATTCTCACACTGTATCTTGCTTCTCCTGCCCTGTTAGGGATGTACCCAGCACCAGTCTTTCCACTTCTGCTCCCTGTATTATGTCAGACAAGGGGAGAGTTCGCATTTTAAAGTGATTTAAGGAACAGAAAAGAAACAATGAATTATTGATTTGCTACCAGGGACATGAGAACAGCACAAGGAATGAACAAAAGAAAATATTGGTCTTAAAATTCTCTTATTTAAAAAAAAAAAAAATTAAGAATGATTGACAGCTCTTCTGTAAAAATACTGAGTTCCTTTTTTTTAATTAATGTTATTTTAAGCCAGAGGCAGTTAAAAGACATGTGGCCTCTTTGCTAAAGAGATAGTCTTGTTTCATCTTTTTGATCCAAGTTCATGAACAACAGCCATTTGATGGTAGTAGGTCACAAGGAAGTAGAATTTCCTTATTTTTTTGGTAAGGGAATTTTAAAAAATATCACAGAGTTATCTTTTAAAAAAAGAAAATATTTTCTTTCTGTTGATGTAACTTTACTTTCCACTAATGGCAGCATTAGTACTACCTCTGGAAAGACTTACTTTTTCACCTCAGGACACTGTGTTCTGGGAATTTAAGCTACAGTAAAATGTGTTGGGATTTTACTTACTAAAAGGTTCCCTACCATTGACACTATGGTAGAATAGAGGTTTCATTACTGGTATTGTTGTTGTTTAATATACAAAACATTAATGGAGCAATAGCACTATGAGATTTTTATATATTTTGTATTTCAGTTCTCTGATATTGCTGTGCATAATGCGCAAGTTTTTCCAGCAGATAAAGTGGTGTACAACAGTGGTGAGATAAAAGCTGCAAACAGCAGTTATGAGATGCTTTTGATCAAAAAAAGTACTTCATTTGAAAGATAAGCCTCAGAAATTCACCTCACCTTGTAAATGCGCACAAATTTATTCTTTGTTGCACAGCAGGAGCAATTAACTGAAAATACATTGATTTGAGTTACTGGTTCTCTCTTTTCTCAGAACTGAAAATACAAATTAAGCTATACCAACACAGATACTTTCATTGCTGTGATATTTCTTTTCTAAGAGAATAAAAAAAAGTGAATTTTTACTTATGTATATCCTTGGGAAACCTGGTACTACTGTATTTCTGGTCGGTAGTGTGCAGAGAATAATACATTTGATTTGATTATTTTAGAGGAATGTATTGCAGCTGTCTTTACAGTGTCACTGGAATAATAGGAATATTTCACCTTTTTACTCAGTTCTCTAGCAGTCCTGCTTACGATTCTCCCTTCTTGTATAGGCAGTGTGCAGGCCCAGGAGTTTAAAGTATAATGCTTATCACTAGCAATGAAAGATGTGCTTCAGGTAGCAGAGTCTTGTCATTGTTCTAGGTTCCCAGATCACTTTGCTAAAAGCAGTAGTCTCTTTTTAACTTGACATGATCCATGAAGCTGTGCCAACCAGCCTTGAGAATCCAAGAGGTTATTTCTCCTGACATAGTGTGAGCATTTTCATTCATGACAAGAGGGAGGTTGTGAGGTAGGTGCAAGAAATGCAAGACATTGTGTCTGGTACAGCCCACCCTGTGCCTTCTGTTTTGCCACAGGCAGTCATTTTATGGTAAGAGCAGCAGTTAGTGGCCCCTTTGGCCTTAAAATTCTTTCCCTGTGAAACCTCCACATGCAATTCTGCAGCAGAAATACTGTTTTACACCACCATGAAAAATGTCAGAAACTCCTACCAGGAGTCTCTCTCACTTGGACTAGGCATTTCATTCTGGACTGATAAAATTTTCTTCAAAATAAGTGTTTTCCTGAGAAACATTTTTCATTTTCACAAGTAGGGATTCTATTGCATGCCTGGTGCCCATGCCCTCTGAAATGTGAAATGTCCATTTTGGTCATGACCCCAAGCGCTTTCTCACCTTCCTACAGGTTGCTGTCCCTGGAAATCACAGCTGAGGTAATAATCAGGCCCATAAATTGCAATATTACCAGAAGAGTATGAATATGTTAGACACATCTGAGAAAAAATAATAAAAAGGAGAAAATTTCCTTGTTACAAGAAATACTGATTTCTCTGGTCTTTTTGAAGAAACATTATACAAGAGAAGCTGTAATTGTGTTGTGGAATCATTCTTAATGTTTCTTATCTGTAACATTTTTTGCAACTGATTTTTATAGCAAACACATAGCAGAATGCCTTGCTTGTGAGCAGACATCTTCGAAATATGAAACTGCTAACAGACTTCCCAACAGTACCTGAAATGCAATTTGTGAGTCTTGGAGGGGCTGGAGAGAGAGGAAATCCCTCTCTGGTCTGAATTTGATTAACGTGTTATTCCACTGCCCTCAACTCGTGGCAGAACTGGGCTTTCTGTGTGATGTGCAGTTGCTACAGGTGCAGATTGCATACAGGCCTCATCAGAAGATTTTAGCTTTTGATGACCATGAGATGATTTTGTCCAGCTTTAAACCAGGTTTCATATACAAAGAGGGTTAGAGGGTTTGGACACTGTGAACAGGAATGATCACTACCAAAGGCAGCTTGAAAATATTTACAAGGCATGGATAATGTTTAGGTGACATGAACTCATTTTGTTGTTTTTAATCTTTTTGCTTCTCATGACATACCCTTGCTTGAGTGACCTATACATATTTTGTAGAAGCTCATTTTGGAGAATTTAAGCTGTCACCTTCCGATGGGAACAATATCTAAAGATTCTGGGTATGAGCAGGCCTTCTGTATTTTTGCAGTTGGAAGGAAGGATAGCCTGCAAATACAAAATGTAACTTAAGAGTATAGGACCATGTGTTTCTATCAAATGATAGGTAGATGAGTGAAATGAACTAACTAAATG
>VZTU01001737.1:0-29801 GCA_013400835.1 Zapornia atra
CATCTCTGAAGCTCGCTAATATTGATTATTTAAAACAAGTCCCAAATAAAGCCAAACTGGAACTGTAAGTGTGTCATGATAATTCCGTTTCTTGAGTTCCCCTGCTAAGGAAGTCTGTGTAAGACAGAGATCACTGCCATTGAAAACATGTCTCCTGTGCCTGAAGTACACATACCTGGAGCACAGGAATAAAGATAATTATCTTACAGATATATCTGGCATGCATCCCACTTCTCTCAATAAGCAAGTAAACGCTTTTTTTTGTAATCATACTTATGTTGTAGCTTTAGCAATGTAAGACTACTTCCTCTTCTAAGGCAGTGGTCATTTCTTCTTGTACTTGCAAGTTAGGATAAATGGAAAAGCTTTCTCACAAGCCATTGTGATGTGATACCTATCCATGGCACAAAGACAGCCTGAGTGCTGCTGGTGATCCTTAGATATTTGACAGATTCAATTTTTATAGTTGTTTTTAATTCCCTTGTATCTCCACAAACCTTGTGTTACTGTAACTACCTGTGCTTATTCCCGTTCATAACTTTTGCGGTTTTCACAACTTTATTCCTTCTTCCCTGATCCTTTTGGATCAATATAAATGACATTTGTAAATTTAACTACTCTAATTTTGTTTAACGATAGCATATGAACGTTTGAGTTACTGTTGTAGCGCCTTCCCAACAAAACCCCATACAGTTACCTCAGGGAAGAGACCCCAGAATGATTTTATGAGCAGGAATTATTCTCTTTTCAGCTGTACTGCTGATGTGAAAGCACAGTGAAAGATCAACTCTCCAGTTCTTGAAAACTTTCCTCCATTCCTCTTCAAAGAGGTTTTCAGCAGCAGTAAAATTGTTCATTGTTCTGCCAAACACAGAGCTGGCATGATCTATAGCTCATTACTTACTTTAAAATTAACATTACTACTTATTTGCAATATATTTTGTGGCCTCAAAGTACCATATGAGGTTAGAGACAGATTTGTTCCAACTACCATATAAGTGCATGTTTCAGAATGTTTGAATAATTCAGTAGTGGGAGATGGGTGAATATCAGTATAGATTTGGGGTTATTCCACAGTGATTTATTTTGTCCTGTTGTTCATATCTTTTAATCTTTTTCATACTTTCCTAGGCACAGAATTGTTTTCAGTGCTCAAAGTGGCATGGTGGTGTAACCATTACAGTGACGACATTTTACAGTTTTACAAAACAATCACTTTGCACAATCTTGATGGGAGGAAAAGATTTCTTGCAGCTGGCAAGCATGGGAATCATAAAAAGTGCTATCCTTGAATCAAAAATTGTTGTTTAATTTCAAACATAAATGCAAAGTGGACAAAGGATTTTCTGGTACACTGCTGAAAAGCAGAAGTGACAGCACCACCTCCGCATCCCCCATAGAATTTACTTGGTTTGAATTCAGTTTGTTATCTGGTGACTTTCGCAGGAAGTATAGGTTTGCCCTTTTTAAATTAATTTTATTTTTCACATAATAATTTCCTGGTAATGATTGCTAAAGCCATTGGCCTTGAGAACTCAGGAGCATGGTCAGATTGGGACATAGGGAGCTAACGTGGAGAGCTGTACGTACTGAGCACTGCTTGTAGCAGGCAGAGAGATGACAGTAGATGTCCCACAGAACCTGCTGAGGATTGGCAGTTGTCCACTGGAAGTTAATGTCCTAATTGAAATCTGAAGGTAACCAAGGTATCTACCTCAGTGTCTCTTAACCAGGACTTTCTACTCCATGTCAAATAATGAACCTGTATTAGTAAGACCCCATTTCAAAGTAAATTTGTTTTGCTCTTTTCGTATACTAAAGTTGTTTCTCAGATAGGAAAAAACTATATCCAGATGACACAATAGCTCTTACTTCTTATATGGTCTCTCATATGCTGGTTCTAGTTGCTGTTGCACAGTGTGTTTTGATGAAACTGAACTATTGGTATATGAGCATGTTTTGCATTAGTGTAGGATCTGTCTGTTATTTCATGCTCATGCATCTTTCTAGATGTACGTATTGCTATTATATGTTACGGCAGGGTGCCCGTGGTTTGTGAAACTGTTTTTCCCAGGTGCTTGCTTAGGAGAATATATTGTACTTAGAAGCCTGGGAGGGAATGACTGTCCTGAAATTTCAGTGTAAAGACTTTATGATGAAATTCTGTTCACAAGTAACGTTGTGTTCTTCCTCAAATCACTGGTGACAAACTGGAGTTCCCGTAGAGTGATGCTTTTCTAGTTGTGCTTTGCTATGTGAATGTGTGTGCAAATTTTATGCCGATTTTAAGCAGATACTGAAGATACCCCTTTTCTTTTATCTAGGCTAATATCAAAGGGATGTGAGCTGACTGCGTTTTTATTCTGACAGTGTGTAATTATTATCAAGAATCACTTTTTAGAAAAGTAGTGTGCATTACTATAAATTTAAAGCTCTAGTACATTGTTATAAGTGAGGTATGAATGCAGCAAAGTTTTTGAAATAAAATCTCAAGTATACGCTGAGACATAAGAAAAAATGGCATGTTTTTGTTAAGGAGTGGTTCATATACTTGCAGTTATTGCTTGCTAACTACATTGACTGTTATTTCTTTTTTTAATTACCTCATTAAATATTCCCCCTCCATGAGATAAGATCCCTGCATTTATTTTTTTCTTTATGCTATGGATTTTTGAAAGAAATTGAAATTGAAGTAGAAATTGAAAGAAATACTTCAAGAAGAAGTAAAGAAATTGAAATAGAAGTTACTGAAACTACAGCCATTTTTAGCCATATGCCTGCAGACATTTTGAATGCGTTTTCCTGTAATTTTTTTGTTATGCTACCTTGCTGTTATCTTACAAAAATAAACATTTGTAATAGTAGCTGCCATTGTTAAAGTGGGTGTAGCTACTGTATGCTCAGCCTGTGGCTAGATTAGTTGACAGATATCACCAAAAGGTCTCTTTGTTGCACAGGCGAGCAGTGCTCTCCCAGTGCAGCACAGAGAACCCTGTATATGTGCAAGGGCTTTGTATGTGAGAGAGTTAATGAACTGAGGAGTTAATGAACTGAAGATCCTAAGTCTGGGTCTTCGTGGTGAGAGCCAGTCCACCTGTGACTCTGCTGACAGAAAGTGTGTTGTCCTCTATGGATCACCCAACAGTAGATGATGGGTTCTAGTGTGTTGCCATATGGTTGTATTTCTTCACCTAGCAGTTACTCTAGATTTGCAGATTTGTCACTTCTGCATGCCTTGTGCTAGAGGCAGAAATACATGTGAAAATGTTTAGTTATCTTTGGGTTTTGGAGAAAAATTCAGTGTATGTCTTTGTGGGACAAGGACATTTGAATGGGTCTCTCTGAGCAAGACGTATCTCTTTAGCAAGGTTTAGTGCTTACTTAGTTCATAATCTTATTGCTATATCACAAGAAATCATTTTACTTACTGCAATATCCAATGTAACTCAAATGGTTTTTATTCTCTTGCCATAGAACTTGTTGATATATTTATCAAGATAGAGTGTAAACCTAAAGTTTAGTGTGAAGCAACAAAATGACACAGACAAGATACATAAATAGAAAAAACAAGTTGAGATTATTAACATACTAGGGTCCATCTTCATGACTCCTAAATGGTACTTCAGTACAGCTAGATGACAGTAAGAGAAACAGATACAATCCTGCTGAGAAATAATTATTTTATTCACAGAAGCATGGTAGTCAAGTCTGTCTTCAGAAGAGAACAAGTCCAAACCTGCTGAACATCTTTCTGGGTCTTCTGCTATAAGGCCAGAGATTGTTGGGTTTTATAACTATGAATCTGACTTTAAATTGTTTAAAACTTACTTGCTTTAAAAGTGCAAGTTGGGTTCCTTATTAGCCCTACATACCATTTGCTGTCTAACTAGGTGTTAAGACTTAAATTTGAGAGTATATTATGTTTCTTTACAAGAAATGTGTTTATAAGCCTTTCATTTTTTATGATTGTCTTTTCTGAGAAAAAAATTCTCTTTCCAGCAGCAATCTCAGAATGCTGATAATTGTGATGTTTTGAATGGTGCCAAAATGCTGTAAATTCCCTTTCTCATTCATAACTCCTCCAGAAATTAATTAATAACTTGTAGCTTTTGAAAATGTACGTGGCTTATCCTGTCCAAGTTAATTGTTTGTATGGCGTCTTCTTTCCACCAATTAGATGGGTGGTAGAGAATGCAGTATGCATGGTTATTATCTGCCTATCCCTATCAAGCCTATTCAAAGTATAATTGTTTTATATAAAATATCTGATCATCTTCTCTGGGGATAGGGACGTTAATTTGTCCAAGTAATTCTTTATGCATTATGCGTGGAGACATTTATACTCTGCTCTGACAGTCATGCAATATGCAATTTCATCTTTAAAAGTAGGGCAGACGCTAACTTAAAACAGTACGAGTGTTCTCATACACCAAACATATGGAAATGTACAAATCTGCAGTGGATCTTTGTTTCTAGGACTTAATTTTTGAGTTTTATCAAGGACAAGTTTGAGGCAAGAGGAAGCGGCCTGAAGTTTTGCCAAGGGAAGTTTAGATTGGATGTTAGGAAAATTTGTGTCACTGAAAGGGTTATCAAGCACTGGCCCAGGCTGCCCAAGGAAGTGGTAAAGTCACCTACCCTGGAGGTATTTAAAAGATTGTGTATATTGGGCACTTTGGGATGTGGGTTAGCGGTGAACTTAGTGGTAGACTTGGCAGTGCTAAGTTAACAGTTGGACTTGTTGATCCGAAAGGTCTTAAAAGCTAAATGATTTCTGTGCTTGAATTCCATTTTCTGTTGGTGGCTTTAGACTTTTGTATCAGCAAGGACCAAACAGGTTCTAACCTGATGCTTTCTACATCTTAGTCAATTGCATTTCACCTAAGACTCCTGTTTTGGTGTCAGAATCACAGGGTGGTGGGGGTTAGAAGGGACCTCTGGAGATCATGTAGTTCAACCCCCCTGCCAGAGCAGGATCACCTAGAGCTGCATCGTGTCCAGGCCAGTTCCAAATCTTACTGGAGAAGGAGACTTCACCACCTCTCTGGGCAGCCTGTGCCAGTGCTCCATCACACTCACAGTGAAAAGTTGTTTTTCTCATGTTCAGATGGAACTTCCTGTTTGTGCCTGTTGCCCCTTGTCCTGTGAGTGACAGGCCCAAAGCATCTGAATACAAAGTTCAGTTTGGTGCCTAAGAGATTAAACTAGCAGTAAATAATTTCATTCTGTTAAAAGGAAGGGGGTTAGCTTAGGTGATACATGACCAAGCAGAAACTTGGTCTTACACTTAAGCAAGAGATGGAGGAGGGCACTGTTAGGTTAACCTGGAGAAAACCAAATCACTTTCTAACACCCGTGCTTGAGATCCTGTAACCTCATGCAGATGAACTGAGCACAGAGTTAACTGTCAGCGAGCACTTCTATCAGTCTTTTTTCTTTTAATGACATTACTGCTCTGCTGTTCTTCTAGCAGGTCCCAGCATTCTGTTGCACCAGGATGGTGACAGGACTAGCATATTCTCCAGTTGCTGTAGTAAAAACTTAGCTTCTGGATTCAGTTCTCTGTTGGGATACTGAAGTTTGTCATACAGTGATAAGCTTAGAAATCTTTGTGTAAGCTGTATTATCATACTTCAGATATATTAGTCCAAACACATAAAATGACCAAGATAATTAAGCTGTGCAGTAATTAGGAGTTTTAGTTCTTGAGTAGCAGTATAAATCTACTTCCTGTAATTTCAAGAAATTCTGCTCAATAATGGCATAAGCTTTTAATTTTTAGAGATAAAATACTAGATTCCCTCTGCAAACCTTTTAGTATGGAAGTGAAGAACCTGAGAGCTCATGCAATGTAACTGCTACTTTTACATCTTGAAAATACCCCAGTATGTGCATACTGTGATGTATCTGTGTCGGTACTGGGAGACTAAATGACAGCAGGAAGGATTAGAAAGACCTGGGACCTTTTATCATTGTTTCAGGTGTGTGATAGCCTCCTTAGGAAACAAGCAGGTGAGAGAGGCACACTTTAGCTTTGTAGCAAACATCTGTGACAAATAGCCTGGTATTTCTTGGCTTGTTTTGTAGGAGGACTCCTTTTCAGTGGTTGCAGAATAGTGCCAAAATCTCAAAGTATAGCTAGGTGACTTCAGAGCAAGTGATCAAGCCAATGTTTTACATATTTCAAGTAGGAGGATTTGACTTCATAGGAGCTAAAAAATTCTATCTTTGGAGATCTGAACCTTCATCATAGAGGGGATGTTCCTTCTTGACCAAGGCCTGTGAGATTCCGCTGAAGGTAATGGCTTAGTCTGTGAAGTTAGTGCTTTGGTTGTGACTATTGTCCTGTTAGCAGAGAAGTACTCTCCTTGACAAATGCACCTTCTGACATAGCAGTCTTTGAGAGATATTTGATGAAATTACTTTACGGGGGAGAAAAGAAGGGGTGTATCAAACTAGGACTAAATAATGATTGTTACCAAACTGTAGGTATAGGTCAGTAATTCTAAGTTTAAAGCCAAGTAACAGAATAGTTTTTCTTACATGTTTTCACATCCCATACAGATTCATATCCCTTTTACAGAAAAAATGCTGGAAGAAATACAGTTTTAGCTTCTAAAACTACTTTGATTAAAGATGCAGTGACTCTCACCTGATAGTGTTTTTCTACAGGGGCACTGCAGTTTGGGACCGTAAGGCATCAGAGGTCCCACAGGAACATGCTGGGTGTTAAGTTTCTATGTTTAATTACATCTGGGCACCATTTGTGCTTTTTCTGTATCTTATAAACTACAAATACATTTATATGTATGTTATATAGTATACATCAAATATATATGTAGAAGGTACAAGCTTATTTGAGGCAAATAAGGTGTTTCTAATGCAGAATGCTTGGTAGTGATTTCATCTGAATTATGTAAAGTGGCAGGTTTTTAATGGGAGTGAAAGGTAAACAGTTGATGTAGACTACCACTCAACTTATATTCCTTGTGAGCTGCAGCTGATGGTGTCTTTTCCAAATGAAGAGAGGCCACACGGTCCTGGAGGGATGATGATTAAGAGCTACTGGGGAAGTTGAGGCAGCTAGAAAAAAAGAAAGACGGTTAAAAGTTTTCCTTTCTATGTGTGTTGGGTACCCTAACAGAAGAGTGTAACTTAATTTCACACTTATATAACGCTTGGCTGAAATCCTTGTAACTATTTTTGGAAGCTAGATTCATTAGTCTCTGAAATAATGTGTTCAGTGTTGCTTTTAAGTGGCAGCTGCTGCTGTTTAGAACAGGTTGAGAAAGTTCCCTGCAAAATTTTTTATTTTAACAGAATGTGGCATACCTGATATTTTGCTTTGTTGGGACGGACACAAATGGTTAGATGGCAGATGCCAGCAGCAGCTGATCGGAAGGAAAGGGAGACTGGCAGGTGGACAGACCCTGCCTTGCCCATCTTGATCTTTTTTTTTTACTGATATTGATAGCATTAAAAGTACTTCATGACAAAAGAGAAACTGTCAGCACCACTGTGACTGTTAGTGGAAAGAAGCTATCTAAAACGCTAGTAGCTGACCATCTCAATTCAGGGAATGGCTAACTCTTTGCTCTTGTTTGCACATGCTGAGCACTGTTCCTAGCATGCCTCCAGGCCTCCAGCGTTCTCAGAACCTGTTGATGGTTGGTTTGCAAGTAGCTGGCTGCCCATGTTGTTAGTTCTCTTAGAAGTTAAAAGTTACCTGGAAAAAAAAGTCCCTTGTATCTCTTTTTGCTTGGTTGCTGAAAAGCTGAAACATTTAAGAGCAAACTTGTTGCTTCCTGATGAAAACAGGGGTGGATTGTTGAGAAATATTGGACTTCCTGGTCCGAGCTGGTGTGTTCTGAGATTTGTATTTTGGCCTGCTCCTTAGCTTTTTTGCTGCTGGTCAAATAAAAGTCACATAAGCAAATTGTTACCTTGACTTGTGAATAGGTTTTGCTATATGAAGATCAGAATGCTGCGTACCCTGCGGGGTTAAGTCCTTGATGGTGTATGCCTCTGGGTTTATGATGTTATTTTGTGCTGAGCGACACTGATGGGAGACTGGCAATCTAGCAATTGTCATGTAGGGAAACTTCAGCTTGCTTGAAATAGATGACAGGTTTTGCTTTAGGTTAAAATAATCCCACCCACCCCTCCCAGGTGCAGGGTCACAAAGTGAAGATGTCCTGCAGTATGCAAGAGCTTTCTGCACTCTGTACAGACACAGGAAAAATGGAAAATCCCACAGACCCAACAGCATCAGAATATGTAATAAATATTTTAGCCAAGTTTAACTATGAAGTTTTATTGAGCACTTCAGAAACTGAGTTCCATAAAAATACACATAATTCTTAAATTCTGAAGAAGAAAAAAAATACACCATGGCTTACTAAGCAAAAGCTTTCAGACTTGGTTGGTCTTTTCCACCTGCTCGGAAGAAAAGCACAAGAGTTCTTTGTGCAGGGCTGAGTAGATTGGTTTAGCTGTCACATGAGAGGAAGATAGTTGCTTCTGCTTTTTAGAGAACAAGCATAGATTGTGAAGCCTTCACTGTTGTATTACATTGTTCATGAATTCAAGTCCAAGGGCCTCTAAAAGACTTTTTTTATATCAGTTGGGAAGTTAATCATGGTTATATGAACAAATGAAATACTGTGTCATTGTCTCACTGCTGGGATAGTGTTTTCTGTCTTGTATACAAAGTATTCAGGCAACTGGTTTTATGCCATGGAATAACTAATATAAAAGCAGAGTAACTGTAATTTTAACTCTACCACTATTATGTAGAAGTACTACTGTTGGTATGCAGAACATAATCCGTGTTCAAGGATTTCTGTCTATGTACTGATTTTTTTTTTTTTTTGAACTGGGGGGAAACAAGGTAAAGTTTACCCTTTTTACACACCTTTTCCACCCCTATTTAAAACTTCTGAGTACGTGCTCCGTTTGGACTCTACCTGCTGCTAAAATATTTTTGTCTAATTAATTAACATTAGGTATTTTTCTGTCTTTTTCTAGAAAACAATTGTGTGGAATTCAATGCTGGGACAAGTAAATTTTCATCTCACTTGCATAAGTTTTAAAGTTAAGCATTAAGGCTTGACATCTGAAAAAACATTAATTCTTAGGTAGACTGTGTTTCTATTTATAAACATTAAGTCTTTAATCAGTAGACACTGCCTGAATGTCTAAAATTGGTTGTGAACAGTAGGTTTAGACATTGCTTGAAAGAAAATGCATTGTTTACAGTATCCATCTGCTTATTACATTCAGCACCCAACAGGAAGAGTTATTTCCTGCCTCAGAATACTTTGTTTCCTTTGTCTCCACAATAAGTAAAAAAAAAAAATCACGAGTGCTCAGATCCAGAAAAATCTCGGTTTTTGAAGTAGAGATTTGTGATAAATGAACCTTAGTAACATTTTTTTTATGAAGATAGGAATTGTGGTTATAACATCATCTCATTCCCTGTAACATTCACTGCAATATGTTGTATGATGTCATTCAATATATAAATGTAGTTTTAACTGAAGAGCTAAATGTTTTAAAAGCTGAGGACTGTGTGTGTGAAAGCAGCACTCATAATTATTATATAGCTATTATAAAATTATCTGACACTTTAATTTGTGGTTGTATTCTCAACATAAAAATTCATCCTGAGAGTTGGCTTAATCAAATGTATTTGTTTTTAAAGACTGAACTTGAAGACAGTGGGCAGGGATCATACGCTGCTAAATAAGAATTTTATTTTCTTGGTGATTTAGCATCTAGCTGATCAGAATCAGGAAATCTTCCAGACTGTTCCTATTTGGTTTGCAGTGTCTGGCAGTATGTTTTGCTTTTTGTTGTTGCCAGCAGTCACAAGCACCTACTTTGCTGTAGGTCAAAAAAGTACAAGCTGGGATAGATTACACTTTCATTTTACAGATACAAACTTGCTGTGACTTTTGCTATAATTATAGCTGATTTGAAGTGCTTTTTGAGCCATCAGTCACTCAGAAAGCAACTCTCAAGGCCACTTGTCTTACTTTCCTTATTTCTGTGTCTCGTTTAAATGTACATACTACTAGTTTACAAGTCTTTTTTTTTGAGGAAGAATTCATATATAGGAAGAAGTACATAGGTAGCTTCATGCTTGTGCATCCTACGAAGATAGACAATTTTCACCACTCATTTATATTTTCTAAACTGTTTTAAAATAGAGATTGCAGACTTTGAATTGCCAGGGAATTTATGAACAGCACTTGTGAAACTTTTGGTGAATGTCATGACATATAGCATCATCGTATTGGTTTAATACTTCCCAGAACATTCCTTTTTACTGGGTGTCCAATGTTACAAGCACACATACTCTAAAGAAATACCCCTCAAAACAGGCATGCTGTCAGTGGCAGACTAGCAAATTAGCCATAACTCTTAAAAGGCTTCCTGCAGTCAGTTGGAAGTAATGTTTTAGTACCTGCGTTATAAGGAGAGGGACAATAGGATGGTACAAATTTTAAGAATGCTATGGTATTATACTTTAACTAAAAATAATTGTATTTATGACCTTTTTTTTTCCTTTTGATGTAGTCGTGACATGGAGAATAAAGAAACCCTCAGGGGGCTGCAGAAGATGGAAGACCGCCCAGAAGAGCGCATGATCAGAGAGAAACTCAAGGCGACGTGCATGCCAGCCTGGAAGCATGAATGGCTGGAAAGAAGAAGCAGGAGAGGCCCTGTGGTAAGTGGCA
This sequence comes from Zapornia atra, assembly GCA_013400835.1. NCBI lineage: Eukaryota > Metazoa > Chordata > Aves > Gruiformes > Rallidae > Zapornia > Zapornia atra. The sequence goes on from VZTU01001737.1 coordinate 10,743, forward strand.
CTGATCGAAGGGCAATGTCTGTAACAGCTATTGCAAACAAAAATACCCTAAATTCTTTTCTGTTAGAAAATTCTGTCTTAACAACTTTCTTTTAAATATGGCCCTTTTGTTTATTTTTCATTAACGTTCTCCCTGTTTAACAGGAGACTGCGTCTGACTTTTTTGAAGTGTACTCATTTTTTAAGCTTTATTTTTTTTAGAAGAGGGTATAGCTGTGGTGCTGTGTAGTATTGAATAATACTGTGCCAACACTGCCCTCTAATGTCAGCAACGAAAGTAGCTGCCGTTCATTGGGTAAAAATGAGCGCAGAACTGCACTGTAGTGCTTTGTACTCCCTTGATCCTCGGGATTTTCATTAGTTCACTTTAATTTGAAAATGTCAGTTTTCGGTGTATTATAACAAGTATATGGGAGTTCTTCTAGATTACAAAACAAGCTGCAGTCTTACTGGGACCAGGAAAGAAACAAAGCTGAGTAACTTCTTCACATAAATCTCAACTCTGCGAAGTTTTGGATGCCAGAGTATTCTATTTAGCTGTTTGGGTAGTGACTGAATGGTTCAGAAGTCGTCTAAAGAAGTTGCAGGCAGGTCAAACCTCAAGCTTACAGTAGCGTTCAGGATAATGCTGGTTGATTAATGGCAGTTAATTACCTAAAAGGGTAGTTGCGTTGGTTGATGTGACTCCCACATACTAGTTGGTGGGAGTACTAATTTAAAGCTAACATAGTCTGATGCAGTAAACAAGTGTCTGGGGACAGCTTTTCTAGAACAAAAATAGCAGGACTCTGTTGGTAGCTTTCTGTCATGAGAACATCGAAAATACTTACAAATCCCCTCCAAAAAGTGGTACCTCAAAGGGTCTAATAGCACAAAACAGTTCTTACTTCAAAAATTCTTATATGCATCTTGCATACTGCATGGCTTGAAACTGTTGCTCTGGTCAATCTCTTTTCCTTGAGGTTTCTGCGGTTTTTTTAATACCACTTTTGATGCTGCTGATTTTCAACTGCTACCACTTTACATATTAAATGCTTTCATGAACTGATAGCTAGTAGCTGTAACTTGTCCAAAGGCACATGTTTGCATTCTGATCTTCCAGGAAAGAAAAAGCATTTAAAATAATTAAGAAGGGTTGGGGGGGGGAAGGCTAGATTGCTTTTTAAACTTCTCCGTTTTCCTGTTCACTTTCATAATCAGATGGCAGTACATATAAAAACAACAGCATCAAAGCTTTCTGTCAAGTTCAGTTTTGCAATACATGAAATATGGTGACTTCTTAAAATAACATTAACAGTGCTTGGATTAAACCTGTAAATGCAGGTTTTTCTTCTTGTAGGCAGTGCCTAACTGCTAGACCACAACCTCCTTGTTGTCCTCTTCTCCCTGTGGCCAGCTGAAACTGAAATGCATTTCTGAATAGCAGAATAGTTTCAGTGCTTCAGTTGAAAGTTCTCTTGAAATTTTCTGTACCTCAGCATCAAAATTCTTTGTTTGTGCAACGAAGCACCATTGCGTTCTCTCTGCTTGAGCACGTGTCCATCCATGCAGTGCAGCTTTGTGCACAGCAATTAGCTCAGATACCAGATGTGGTTTAGCTGTTTTCTATATATGGCAGGCATGCCATGCCACACACACCTTGATTTTGTTGCATTGCTTCGTAAAGTAATTTTTGAAAGTAAAAATTGAAGTAATTTTTACTTTGCAACAAGTGTTGTGTGGTAGAAGTAGCAACATTTCTGAGTTGATACTATATAAAACAGGTGGATCTGATGTTATAGCTCTCAATAAGCAGACAATGCCTGGAGAAAATAATTCTGGCTCCGGCTATCCAAATGGGGGAGTTGCTGCCCTTAGAGGTGCCATGGATGTCAATTACAGAAGTGCCATGAGAATCAAATCAGTTGCTGCCACAACTAACATAAGCCACAGAAATGGACAGGAAAAGAGGTTCTTGCTTTCATGTTGGGTATAGATTTAGGTAACCCCTATTAGATGCTAATACTGGGACCCAGGATATAGACATCCTTTGGATGTCTGAATAATGGCTTAAGTACATAGTGCTAGCAAAACAATTTTGATTAATTTGTTTTCCTTTAGTGTAAAGTGATCAATTTGCAATTCTAATATATGGTTTAATTCCTGCAAGGTGGTGAAACCTATGCCTGGGAAAGCGGATGGATCAGAAATGAACAAACTCTCTCTAGAACCTCAAGCTGAAGGACAAAGCACTGCTTCTTCACCTACGCTGAAAGGAAGACGTAGTCCTTCTCCTAGTAGCTCCTCTTCATCATCCTCTAGAACAGTTAAATCTGAATCACCAGGTGTTAGAAGAAAAAGGGTATCTCCAGTGCCTGTAAGTTGCAAACTGTGATGTAACTTTTAGTTGGGCTACAGTCTGCAGTCTTTTGCTTATAGAGGTAATTCATCTTCCTTACACAGGGCAACATGCTGATACAAAGGGGTTATGACAGGATACCACTTGAGTGAGATATGCGGAGCATATGTTTCTCATGTGTGAAATTTTATTACTTACTTAGATGTGTGTTTACATTTTGATTGAATCCTATTTCAATCCTATTACTGGTATGGTACTTGTGATCTTGATCTGTACGTACAGATTTAGCTATGTGCATTGTCAGAAGACTAAAATCTCTATCATTACAATTGAGAAGATCTGGAACAGAATCTTTTGAGCAATAGTAACCAGTTTCATTAAAGAAGATCAAAACTGTGATGTTTTAAGCAATAGTATCTAACAGGTTGGTTAGTTATAAAATGCTCATCCACAGTTTGGCTTCATTTGACTTGCCTACAATTCACAATGCAATTAGGGGGAGAAAAAGATCTATTTGCTTTTATCATTCCATCACTTTAAACAAGGTTTCCAAAATCAATTAAAATACGTACTGCTATTCCCCCAAACTAGGGAAAAACATCACAAGTTGCAGCACTGCAGCATAACTCCTTTTTCTTGACAAGAGAAATTGGAAGGGTGAAAAACAAAACCAAACCACAACAACCCCAGCAATCTAATTTAGCCTTTGATCCATTTTTACATAATTTTCTTTTTTATAGTAACCTTTCACATGGAAAACTCTCTTAAGTTCAGGCTGTCTTTTGGTTAACAATGGACAGTAAGTCAGTTGTAACCTGCATCATCACATAACATTCGAAGTGGGTATACATCAAAGCAGAAGATTTTTAAATTGGGCAGAGACATTAATGTATCTCAGTGCTAGAAACGTGAAAAATTTAAATTAAGTCAGTTTTATTAAAAGGTTTGGGCCATGAAATTTTTTATCATGGGGAAACAAAACAAAAAAAACCCCAAACCCTCCTGAGCTGAAAGTCGCTTTAATTTTGCAAAGGAGAGGAAGCTGTATCCTTTTTCTCTGGAATTTATTAAGCTTTTTGTTTTCATATTCCCTTTTCTAAACTGTAGTAAAATAATTTCTTCATTCATGAAATACAGTAACAGTATTACCTTATATAGTAATTTCCTGTATTGAGTCACAAGTGTCTGATTATATTATCATTGAATTATACTTGTTAATTCAGTAGTAATGTGGTAAGGCAACCAATAAAGACTTGAAAATAGAAGCAATTAAAGACTCTTCTGTCATGTCAGACAATTTCAGGTTTTTCCTCTATGCTCAAGTTCTGATTATGGAAGAACAGTAATCCTTTTAAAATCATGTAGTCTAAGCAGGTTGTACTAGTTTCAGGTTTTGGGGACTCTTGCTCTGTGTCATTTGGAGGAAAGAAAAGAAAAAAAAAAAAGCCAGCAACACCTAAATAAACATACCATTGCCCTGGAAATATTTATGATGGACCCACTTGTGTAGTTTCAGAGTGGACGAATAACCCCACCTCGACGAGCCCCATCTCCAGATGGCTTCTCTCCATACAGCCCCGAGGAAACAAATCGTCGTGTCAACAAAGTGATGCGAGCCAGGCTGTACTTGCTGCAGCAGATAGGACCCAACTCTTTCTTAATTGGAGGAGACAGCCCTGATAATAAATACAGAGTATTTATTGGGCCTCAGGTAGTGAATGTTTTTGTGTTGTCTATAGCTTCTAAGATTATCTAAAAATTTATAGAAATCTGTTCAAAACCAAACTCAAGTTAGTTGCCAACCCCATGATAACAGTTCTATAAAGTAATTTTTAAAAGCTGTGATCTGTGCTTATGTAATATAACTGTCAGCTTATGTTTTGTCAAATATGTAACAAATATGCTAGAGCTGTCTGAAGTCTCTCTTAAAAAAAAGAGTAGTCTGGAAGCAATTACTATTGACCTGTCTATTTCTCATTCTTAGAAGAGATTCCAAATTATCTCTCTTGAGTATTTTTTGTTAAAACTTCATTTTCCTAGTTTCTCACTTTGAAGCAGTGTTTGTGGGATTTATGTGTCTATGTATGACAAGCATATGTCATGATTCTTAGTTGGTGTGATAATTACATTAATGCCCACAGTGAGGTCTTTTCTATAGATTTTCATAGGACTAATATGATGCTGCATTGGGCAGTATGTAAATTACTGGGTAAACAGAAGCATCTCATTACATTTGCTGTCATGTTATGGATATGCAATAATTACGTTCATAAATTCCTTATTAGTATGAAGTGTAGTATTAGCTAGCTTCAGCTGATTTTTTAAAAAAAAAAAAAGCTGGGAAAAAATAAGTTGAAAGCTGCCATAGTAATTGTCTTTATATATTCCTCAATAGTATTATGGGAATTCACATTTTCTGTAAAGCCATGTAAGGAGATAGTTCTATCTATACATGAAATTTTTTGCATTAACTCCTTTGAGGTGGAGGGGCAAGGTGGGAGAGGTGCATAGGACGTATTCAATGATGCGTTTAAACGTGGAAAAGATTATCTGTGTAATTATCAATTCCATAGAGCCGTAACATAGGCTTGTCTTTGCAGACTTGTAGCTGTGGCCGTGGCACGTTTTGCATCCACCTGTTGTTTGTTATGCTGCGGGTGTTCCAGCTAGAACCCTCAGACCCAATGCTCTGGAGAAAGACACTGAAGAACTTTGAGGTAATCAATTTCTGATAGATTTAAGGCAGATCTAAAATACACTTCGGATAAAAGTCTGTAGGAAATTATCTTAATTCTGAAAACTGTTGCTTTTCAAGGAAACAAAGATTTGTTGCTTTTTACTTATATCTTTAATTTAGTCTCGAGCTCTGTAAGTAGAAGAAAAGCAAGCTGCAAATCAGACATAATTACAAGAAAAGTAGTAGAGAGCTGTAGCTTAGCATTCAAATATTGGATTTACTACTCAGATTTGAGTATCTGTCTCATTCGATGAAAGGTAAATAGAGTCTTCAGAAGATATTGTGTCTGTACTTAAAGCTATTTTTTATTCTTAGTAAGCAAATAAGTTTTATTGTAAAGTGTTTCTTGTGATCTCTTTATTTGTAAGGCTTCTGAAATTCCTGCTGCTACTGCTAATGCATTACTGTGAAAGTGAATAGATTTTTTCAGCAGTAGTTAAGCTTCAATAATATGACTTTTATAATTACAAGCTATTCGTAGCATAAATACGACTGTTGCTCTCTTTCTGATGTTAGGTTGAGAGTTTGTTCCAGAAATATCACAGTAGGCGTAGCTCGAGGATCAAAGCTCCATCTCGTAACACCATCCAGAAGTTTGTCTCACGCATGTCAAATTCTCATACATTGTCATCATCTAGTACTTCTACATCTAGTTCAGAAAACAGGTTAGTATTTTTCTAAAGGAATTAAAAGCTTTATTCTGTAGTTTTCTTCTAATTTTGGAGGTTTAGAATCACCTACATGCTTTTTGTTCAAAGCTGCTTTCATTTCAAACAATCAAGTAGACATGAGTCACTGTGGTACCAAGTGGGCATATTTGGTTTATAACTTCTGTTTGAAAAATGTTCAATAGAGCTGTAAGAAGAGTGGGTTTTACCCTTTATGAATGTGGGAAACAAACCTTTGAAATGTAAGAAATACTTGTCTTGCACTTAATTTGATGCATAATGGTTACTTGTGAAGACAAATGCCATCACGCTGAACCTCTCTCCCCTTCCTTCCTCTTCCCTGGGGCCCTTATGTGCTAAGCATGACACCGTATAGTCCTCCCTTGGGTCAATTGGTGTCAGGTGTCCTGGCTGTGTCCCCTCACAACTCCTTGTATGCCCCCAGCCCAGTTGCTGGTGGCGTGGGTGAGAGGCAGAGAAGGCCTTGGCTCTGTGTAAGCACTGCTCAGCAGTGATGAAAACATCTCTGTGTTATCGATGCTGTTTTCAGCACAAAACCAAACCATTGCCCCATTACCAACTAGTATGAAGAAAATTCACTCTATTCTACCCAAAAACAGCACAGCTAGACATCCTCTAGAGAGGTCAAACCACCGAAGGTGACCCAAACTGAGGCTTTCTTTTATGTAAGTGAAACCTAACTTCAGGAGCACCTTGGTATGTTTGTTGTGATAATAAGCATATTGTTCGATGACTATTGAAAGAGGTTCATAATTGTGATGTACAGATTGTGACCTTAATTTTCCATCACCTTTTACTTATTTTTCCAAACTGCCAAATTGTGTCACTGGAAACTGCAAAACCAAAGCAGTTAAATCCATAATCTACTCTGGAACTACTTATCTGGCAAGTCAGTTCCTGAAATGTAGATATCTTGTGTAGGGTTGTTTTTTTTTTTCACTGGTTTGTGAACTCTGCTCCATTAGTACTCATTTTTGACAGGATGAAAGATTTTCAGCTGTTTGCTAGTACACTTGGTTACTTCATAATATTACTGCTTCAATGAGATAAGTTGCTGTTTTGTGCAAGTCTACTCTTGCATGATATTGGCAAACACTGAGCATCGGATTCATTTGAGGTGGGAGTTTGCTCAGTTCTGATTATTACTGTGATTTGTGATTACTTTTGGTTTACTAGTAATTCTTCAAAAAGTTCATACTTCTGTTTCTATACATACGGTGGAAATTTTTTTTCTCTGTAAGCTTATTTTTAAAATACCAATTGCAGGGGAATAGAAGTGACTATATGTCTATAGAAATTACGTCTGTACAAATTTTTATATTTAAAATATATTCTTGCAGGAACACTGTAGTTATTTACTAAACTTTTAGACACATGGCAACTGTAACTTAAATTTTTGTGATTAATAGTAAGAGTTTTTTGCACATTTAAATTATATTACAGAAGTTTAAAATTCTGGTTTTCACTACATGTTGTTTAAAAGAATTTTTCTGGCAAAATCTGTGACTATTCATTTGAAAATTAAGGTGGGGCACTTAAAATGGAAGCAACATATAAAACAGGGAAAACATGTTGGATTTTTTAAAACTACAAGTATGTGGCGGTATCTTTGTGTTCATGTGAATCCGCTGTTTCTATTTCTGTTCGTGGCTGCTGTCTTCTGACAGTTTTTTAGTTTCAGATATGTTCATCAAATAGCATTTACAGTTTTCTCTAACAGGCTAGAGATCACCTTGTAACTCAGGTCTCTGAAAGGAGCATGATGGAAAAATATGTGCAGGTAGCTTTCAAACATATAAAAAATTCAGTTATTTAGTCTTGAATAAGTAGAAGAGCAGAGGTTGATTTGATTAAAGATATTTTAAGTGCCCAAGACCGGGCCTTTCAATCTCTAGTTGGTACCTGACCTAGGTTTGAAAAGTTGTCATGTTTTTTGTGACTTCCCCTTTGTTTCAACAAAGTGTTGTCTCATACTCAGTACTTCTAAAATTTTGGTTGCTTATTCAGATGAAGGTTTAAGAGAATGATTCATATGCAGTCAGAAGTGACTGTTCCATACTGGAAGTTAATATCTTTTCACTGTTAAAGCCTGCTCTGAATTCTGATATGCCCCTTTGTAAGATCACAAATATCTATTTTTATAGTATGAAGGATGAAGAAGAGCAGATGTGCCCCATTTGTTTGTTAGGCATGCTTGATGAAGAGAGCCTAACTGTATGTGAAGATGGCTGCCGGAACAAGTTACACCACCACTGCATGTCAATATGTATGTTGTCATCTTTGTCTTGTTAATTTCTGGTGACTCTCAATATGCAACAGTATTATAATGTAGAATGTTTTCATTGGGTTTTTTGGTGGTTTTTTTAAAAAGTAAAAACTAAAAACCTGCCTGTAAGTGGATATCCGGTTGTGGTCTTCAGAGTTTGATATCATTTGGATACTATTGATATGCCTTATTTTATCAGTTATTCACAAATCAACCTTGTTGTTTGATGGTTTGAAAAAGATAACTGCAGGGGTAGGGGTTCAAGCTTTTTACCTGTGTGAAAAGATTATGCCCAGTTAGAGCAAGGTTAGGAACAGATTTTTAGCACCTCGTGACTTGTCATTAGAACGTCTGAAATTCACCATCATCATCTGAGTTTAAGGTATAGTGAATTACAGAGTATGTTCCATGCTAAATTAAATAGATCATGTAAATAGTTAGCCTTAACAAATGAAATACCATTTCCTGAATTTAATACTTTTGAAACCATATTCCCTATGTTTGAGGTACAAAATGAACTGCATTTCTGTTTACAACTTTTAATATTATTAATTGTGGTGCTAAACTGAAGGATTTCTACATGGAAAGAAGCTTACATGCCCACATTTATCAGGCTGCTGCAGATGGTTTAGTTGAGGAGCATTTATCCTGAAATGCACATTCTTCAGTAAAACTTAGAAATATTAATGCCATCTTCTGGATTTATACTGTAAAACTGAAGTACATATTACTCTGTTGCTGTATTCCAGGGGCAGAAGAATGCAGAAGAAACAGAGAGCCGCTTATATGTCCTCTCTGTAGATCTAAATGGAGATCACATGACTTCTATAGGTAAGGATTCAGTCTGCCTATAACAGTGTTTCTGGATCCTTAGCTGATGTTCTTAAATATGCTAAAGCATTTACTTCAGTAAATGTTTTATTTGCTTACCATGTTGTTTGTTGTTCTGTAGTCATGAATTGCCAAGTCCTGTGGATTCTTCTGTTCTCCGCGTGGTTCAGCAACAAACTCAGCAGCAATCTACAGCTGGTTCACACAGAAGAACCCAAGATAGCAATTTTAACCCTACTCATTACGGGGTCCAGCAGATCCCTTCTGCCTATAAAGATTTAGCTGATCCATGGATTCAGGTAATTTTATTTTGTAAAAGAAGCTTCAAAGGTAAAGATTGATTTTTTTTTTTTTTTTTTTTAACAGTTTTGCTAGATTTGTCAGGTCAACATTTTAAAAAAAATTATTCTGAATCTCATCAGGTTTCTGGTTATTACAGGAAAGAATGGTATTTAACTTCTTTAGAACAGAAGGTTTCCCAGTCTGGTGTTTCAGTTTTGGACTGCATCTCAGGCCTCATATAGAAGCTCCATGTAATAAAATGCAGTATTTTTAACTCTAGTTTTGGTTGTGCTGTGTCACATAAATAGGAAGTGGACACTTACTGTTACTCAAGTTACGTTACAGGAGCCAAATGACCTAAATAACCTCTGGAGTCTAGAGTGGGTTTAACTGACCAGGGGTCAAATTCTTAAAAGTGGGAGAACTTGTATTGCCTATTACATCTATTCTGGTGCCAATTTTGTCTGGTGTTACCTGGACCTTGGTCTCAGGGTTGGTTATATCTGTGTTTGGAAACAAACCCCATACTGAATCATTAAAACTCAAAAGTTCATTAAACTATCCATGCAGTCATCATCCTACTCCGCTTAACAGAGTTTTTGGAGAACAGATGACTTGGCATCTGTGATGTCTGTCTTCTATCAGAGAACCTTTAGATGCTGTACTGTCTGACGAAGTTTTGCTGTCAGACTTCTTTAGGTGATTTTTCTCCAGTACTATTTTCTTTGCTCTTTTTGATTGCTTTTCTCTTCACATACACTTAATCACCAAATCATAGAACAGCAGGGGCTGGAAGGGACCTCTGGAGATCATCCTGTCCGATCCTGCTACAGCAGGATCTCTTAGAGCAGGTTGCACAGGATTGCACTTCAATGTTACTCAGTTTGACTCCTATAACGTTGCTTTTTCCCTGGCAGGTATTTGGAATGGAGTTAGTTGGTTGCTTGTTTTCTCGAAACTGGAATATACGAGAGATGGCACTTAGACGTCTTTCCCATGATGTTAGTGGTGCTCTGTTGCTGGCTAATGGTGAAAGCACTGGAAATTCTGGAAGCAGCAATGGGAACAACACAAGCGCTGGAGCTCTGGGAGCAGCTAGTGGGTCATCTCAGACCAGTATCTCAGGAGATGTGGTGGTGGAGTCCTGCTGCAGTGTGCTGTCCATGGTCTGTGCTGACCCTGTCTACAAAGTGTATGTTGCTGCTTTAGTAAGTAGGTTTTTTTTACTTGTATTCTTGCAATTTTGAACTAACTTCATTTCTGAAGGGGAGGAAGAGGGAGGACATATATGAAGTGAGGAATCCTAGTAATTGTCAAGTGATGCTGATGCCTTAACCATCATCTGAAAACAAGATGACCAAAATCCTCAGTAAGAGTGAAATGTCACGACCCTGCTAGCCAAATACAAGGCAGTGCTTGCTACAGCATTAACAGTAGTTGTACAGCTACGTTCTTTCCAACCTCAAAGAATATGTGACTAATATGTGAATATGTAGTGAGGCCCTTATCCTTTGAACATTTTTGAATGCAATTTATGTAAAACTATTTACAACTCTTAAGAAGAAAAAACGTGTAGCTGATTTGATTTCAGATGCATTATTTTTTCCTTTCCCTTAGAAAACCTTAAGAGCCATGTTGGTATATACCCCCTGTCATACTTTGGCAGAGAGGACTAAACTGCAGCGACTTCTGAAGCCAGTTGTAGAGACAATACTAGTTAAATGTGCAGACGCCAACAGGTATGATGTTTCATTAATGTAAAATTAATTTCATATTGTTACTGAAGTGACTTGAAGCTTCATTTCACAGAATGGTCGGGGTCGGAAGTGACCTCTGGAGATCATGTAGTCCAATCCCCTGCTAGAGCAGGATCACGTAGACCAGACTGCACAAGATCGTGTCCAGGCAGGTTTTGAATGTCTTCCAAGAAGGAGACTCCACTGAGACTCCTTTCTGAGTGCTCTGCCACCCTCAAATTGAAGAAGTTTTTCCTCATGTTTGGATGGAACTTCCTGTGTTCCAGTTTGTGTGCTGTCACTGGGCACCACTGAGAAGAGCCTGGACCCTTCCTCTTGATACCCAACCTTTAGATACTTCTAAGTGCTGACAAGATCCCCTCTCAGCCTTCTCCAGGATAAAGAGGCCCAGCTCCCTCAGCCTTTCTTTATACAAGAGGTGCTGCAGTCTCCTCATCATCCTCATATCCCTCCACTGGACTCTGTCCAGTAGTTCCTTGTCTTTCTAGTTTGCTGCTGTTTGCTGCTATTTATTACTATTTATGTGGAACTAGGAGACTGTTTTTAGCTGGTGCTGAAATCAAACGTGTGGATCATGAGTGTAAATATATAATTTTTCTGTTAAAGTCTGATTGCTACCAACAAACGTGTTTTGAAGGCATCTGACTGTATTTTTCCAGAACTTATGGATCTTAAATAATACTTCGCTGTCATTAGGTTGCCTCTTGCCCCCACCCCCCTGAAAAATAAAGGAGGATGTTAGAGGCAGTCATCAACCAATTCCCTTTATCTCAGTCAATGTTATTTTGGTCTAATTGTCATTACTACCTTTAAGTAATCATCAAATATCAATCATGTATGTTTCCTACTTCAACAAAAGCCGCTGTAGTTCTGTGATATGAAGTGTATACCTAACGCTGCTATTTGTAATGTGACTTTAGGAGACAGCTGCTTTGAATTAATGCCATTGGCGTTTCTAGCTTGCGTGGGCCTTGTCTTCATGTCCCAGGCTACCCTGTTTGTTCTGCCCATTCAACCATTTCTTCACCTGTACGGAAAACTAGGTGCAGAAATCTACCAGCTTTTTCTCATTACTTTTAATCCCTAAGCAGCATTGCTTCTGAAACGGCAGCTAGATGTGCGCCAGCAGTAGTCTGTCTAAAGTTAAATGAATAAGTTCCTTGTGTTGAAAGAGGATGCAGTGCTGTTTGGGGTTTTGTGTATTATTAGTGATACACATTACACTTCTGGGAGTATCCTTGTAAAAAATGCCATTAACTTGGTAGCTTATATAGAGAGGGTTATAGAAATGTATTGGAATAAAGCTAGGTGAAATCATTTTCCATCCACAATTCCAAGATAGTTGCTATTGATATGTAATTATTAGAATGTTTTTCCCTTGAAAGCATCTACTAAAAGTGTTATTTTTTTGTTTTAATGTCTTGCAGTCGAACAAGTCAACTTTCAGTCTCAACGCTATTGGAGATGTGTAAAGGCCAAGCAGGCGAGCTGGCAGTCGGGAGAGAAATACTTAAATCTGGTAATAATAGCTCTTCAGTATCTTTGCTTGTAACTGTAATTCAATTGTATATGATGCATTTTACATTTAACATAGGATCTATCCAATATCAGTATGGCAAAGAGGAAAAAGATTTCTCTCAGCAGCATTTGGCATACAGTGTCTTTATAGGATATAGTTCTGGTTTTTATTTAGATCAGAGTTTAGATTGGCAATGTATCTAATCCTTATTTTATCAACTTTTTTTTAGGATCCATTGGTATTGGTGGTGTGGATTATGTCTTAACCTGTATTCTTGGAACCCAAAATGAATCTAGCAACTGGCAAGCGCTACTGGGGCGACTTTGTCTAATAGACAGACTTCTATTGGAATTTCCTGGTGAATTTTATCCCCACATTATCTCTGGAGATGTTTTACAGGCTGATACTGTAGTAGACAGGTACTTGCTTACACTGTGACTATTACCCTTCATAGCTGAACATTGTTGTTGATTTCTTTAAAAAAAAGTTGTTCCAATTCCTGTAAACAAATAGTATATATTTATAAGCAAAAGTGCACTTACATTACAAAGTAAATGGTTGTCTTTTTAAAAAAACTTCACCAGTGCAGCAGTCTCCTTTCTACTGCAGAACTGACAGCTAAATACATGATCTTGAAACGGCTTTCTTGGTGCTAGTTAACTAGACCACATCAGTGTATGAAACAACTCTTTTCCTTTTTTTAGGTATAAGAAACTTCTCTCCCTCTTAAGTTTCGCCTTGCAGTCAATTGACAATTCCCACTCAATGGTTGGCAAACTCTCACGGAGGGTATTTTTGAGTGCAGCAAGAATGGTGGCAAGAGTGCCCCATGTTTTTGTAAAGTTGTTAGAAATGTTGAGTATGACGAGCTCAACTCACTATACAAGGATGCGTCGACGTCTGATGGCAATAGCAGATGAAATGGAAATTGCAGAAGCCATCCAGCTAGGCATGGAAGATATGCACTCTGGGGAATGCCGACATGAAGACTTTTTGCAGCTACCTGTACCAGATAACTCTCCAGAAGCTACAGAAAATAATACTCCTAACAATACTGTCCAGTTATCAGGGAAGAGTGGGAAAAGTTTAAGTGATAAAAAACTGAGTGCCAGTCCAGAGGACGTTTCTGAGATGCTGGCTGGCCTTGCTGTGGGTCTTCCTGTTTCATCAGTAACCACTGAGCAACCAAAGCCAGCCATTCAAACTAAAGGAAAACCCCACAGTCAGTGTTTAAACTCATCTCCCTCATCCAGCCATTCCCAGTCACTATTCCCAACGCTTCTGTCTCCTTCAAACCCATCTGTACCAGCTGGCACTGTAACAGATGTCTCTAAACTCAGACCTCAGGGATTTGTTCCCTGCAAAATTCCTTCACCTTCTCCGCAGACGCAGCGGAAACTTTCTCTCCAGTTTCACAGAAGCTGTTCTGAGAATAAAGAACCAGAGAAACTTTCTCCAGTTTTTACCCAAGCCAGGCCATTGCCATCTAGTCACATCCACAGGCCAAAGCCATCACGACCCACCCCAAGTGATGCGAACAAGCAGGGAGAAACCTCAAAAAACAGTATGACACTTGACCTGAATGAAATTTCACAGTGTGACGGCAATAACAGTGGTGGTAGCAGTGCAGTTATACCGAGTGAAGAGACAGTGTTCACACCAGTAGATGAAAAATGTCCGTTGGATGTTAATGCAGAGCTCAATTCCAGTATTGAGGACCTGCTTGAGGCCTCCATGCCAACAAGTGATGGCACAGTTACATTCAAGTCTGAAGTTGCAGTTCTTTCTCCTGAGCGGGCAGAAAATGATGATACTTACAAAGACGATGTAAATCATAATCAAAAATGCAAGGAAAAGATGGAAGCTGAAGAGGAAGAAGCTTTAGCTATTGCTATGGCAATGTCAGCGTCTCAAGATGCCCTGCCAGTAATTCCCCAACTACAGGTTGAAAACGGTGAAGATATCATAATTATTCAGCAGGATGTGAGTATGCATATGGGAATTTAGCTAAGTCTTAATTGGGGTTCACTGATTTTATAAAGCAGCACTGTTACATTTCCAAAGTTACATAAATCAGAGGTATACAGTATCCTTTCCACCTGGGAGATGGAATATAAGCAGTCTGCCTGTTGAGGGTGCTAATAGAATCTCTCTATGGTTATTAGCAAGTTCAGAGAAGGAATTTGGAAGGGAAACACCATGTCATATGCCAACCTTTAAAAAGGAAAAGAAGGAAGAGTAAAAGTAGAGAAAACCAGGAAATGAGATCAGTTTTTAAGCAGTAGAACTGCACTGAGACTTAATACTAATTTACTTTGAAGGCAATTATCCAAAACTAAACTAGTTTCTGAAAGAAAAGGCAGAGTTAGACAAGATCTTGTCATCACATCTCAAGAGAGATGATGTGAGGTACTTTAGAAGTCAGGAAAAAGGTGTTTGTTTGCAAACAGACAAGAGCACAAGAAATAAGAATAGAGAAAGGACTATATTATTTGTGACTCTTTCTATGGGGTAGCAACACATGTAGCATAAAATGGGAAAAATTAAGAAGCAAACAACATGATTTTGGTTGTGTTCACTATAGGTGCTAATTAAAACCTTAACTAGATATGAGATCAGGAATAAAATCTTGGTCGTGTTTGTGTCCTTCAATCTCGCCTTTCACCTTCATGTAGTAACACAGGGAAGGTTCTTTATCCTTACCTACAGTAGGAATATGTGGATGATGGAATACACTGCTGTTCTGGTCTCAGCTGCAACATGTATAACATGCAGTGTAAAGAACTGTGAGGGAGTAGAGAGGCATAGAAGCTCAGATACTTTGTTTTCTCCCAGAATGTCTACATTTTAGGTGAGTGCTAGTAAACATATAATTGATTTGGACTTTAATTTGCAGACTCCAGAAACTCTGCCTGGACATACCAAAGCAAAGCACCATTACAGAGAAGATGCAGAATGGCTTAAGGGTCAGCAAATTGGTCTTGGAGCTTTCTCTTCCTGTTACCAAGCTCAAGATGTAGGAACAGGGACGTTAATGGCTGTAAAACAGGTAAATGGTTGAAATACTTGATTTTCCTGAATATATTTTTCTTGGTTTTCAGTGTTCTTTTGGAATAGTAAATAGAAAAGCTCTCCACTCTTACAGATGTCATGAGTTCTCATACAATGCATAACTCTTTATGTGCAGGGTATTAACGTAGTATTTTCCATTTTTTCACTTTTCCTTAAAATGAAAATTTAAAAAACTGTACTTCTCTGTAGGCTCATTTTCAACTATTTAACTCTGTTTGCAAGGTAGCTGTTAGAAGTAGCTTCTCCTACTTGTCAAGAATTTTTTCCCCTGAAACAGTTCAAGCAGAGGAAATGTAACTTAATGCTTGTTTCCTCTGATCCAACAGCCATCTTCAAGACAAGTGGTTTTAATATTTAAATTAATAGACACAGAAGCGTGACTGAGAAGCCCAAATGCACAGGCTTCACCTTCAAGATTTCTGAAAGTTGTAGATGTGAATTAGTCTTTCACACTTAAGATGCCCTAGTTCTGAATCAGTGATGCCACATAGACTCTTAGTCCTAACTTTAATTTCAGAATGAACCTGTACCTATGGAATTGAGCGATCTCAAAACATTTAATTGGGGGAAGAATAGCTGTCATCAGCTATTTAGCTGATGTTTAGTTGTGAAACAGATAGTATGCTTTTTAAAAATCTTATAATTAACAGCACTGTCAGAATCCTATTTCAGCCTTCTCTTTCTTTTTTTCAACATCTGGGAAAAAACCTCCTAGTTTAAGCAGAGGTGTGTGAAGAGGGAAGCTTTCCCATTCCATACTCGGAGATGGTGTTGGTATTCCCCTGGAAAATCACTCATCATTTTCTATGACTGTCTCACGTGGAGATGTGTTCTCAACTGAGAAAAGAACACTTACTATTTTCAGATGGTGAAAAAGGATGGAAAACCATCCACTCCTGTTACTGTACTGAAGGGGGGAGTGTTAGCAGACCAGTAACTATGTATGGTAAATCTGAATACCGTATTTCCAAACAGGTGACGTATGTCAGGAACACATCATCTGAACAAGAAGAGGTAGTTGAAGCACTGAGAGAAGAGATAAGGATGATGAGTCATCTGAACCACCCCAACATTATTCGAATGTTGGGTGCCACGTGTGAGAAGAGCAACTATAACCTCTTTATTGAATGGATGGCAGGTAAACAACTACGATGCCAAAGAAAATGAAAATATCAGTTGAGTCTTGAACCAAGGAGAGTGATACTGCATTTTCCATCACTGCAACACCACAGCTTACAAATCTGTATTTTCATTGCTGTTGGTAACCTGTATAGAGGTCTGTCTACAGGACAGTTTAAACGGTCATAGTAGTATTTTCTGGCGCATCCTTTTTTGATTAGGTGTTTTCCTGTACCTAAACTGTCATACTGTTAAAACAGTTGGAAGCCCTGAATAAAACTGGGGTTGTTAAGAGCAGTCATCATGGTTTCATCAAGGGGAAGTCATGTGTGACTAATCTAATAGTGTTTTTTATGAGGATATAACTAGGGGATTAGATGGTGGTAGGGCAGTAGATGTGGTCTACCTTGACCCCAGTAAAGCATTTGACAGTGTCGCCCACAGCATCCTTGTGGATGTGGGAGAACTGAGGAAGTCTGGTCTGGAAGGTCGAGTAGTGAGGTGGATTGAGAGCTGGTGGAAGGGAAGAAGCCAGCGAGTTTTGATCAGTGGGACAGAGTCTGGCTATAGGCCTGTATCTTGTGGAGTCCCTCAGGGGTCAGTACGGGGGCCTGTACTATTCAATATATTTATTGGTGACCTGGATGAGGACATGGAGTGTCCAGTCAGCAAGTTTGATGACAACACAAAAGTGTGAGGGGTGGTTGACACACCAGAGGGCTGTGCTGCCATCCAGCAAGACTTAGACAGGCTGGAGAGTTGAGTGGGGAGAAGTTCAATGAGATTCAACAAGAGCAACTGTAGGGTCTTTTGTCTGGGGAGGAACAGCCCCAGGTATCAGTATAGGTTGGGGACTCACCTGTTGGAGAGTAGAGTAGGTAAGAGGGATGTGGGGGTCCTGGTGGACAGCAGGATGACCATGGGCCAGCAATGTGCCCTCCTGGCTAAGAGGGCCAATGGCATCCAGGGTGTATTAGAAGGGGTGTGGTTAGTAGGTCAAGAGAGGTCCTTCTCCCCCTCTACTCTACCCTGGTGANGCTTGGAGGAGACTGAGGGGTGACCTTACTAATGTTTCTAACTATGTAAAGGGTGAGAGTCAGGGGGATGGAGCCAGGCTCTTCTCAGAGATGGCCAGCGACAGGACAAGGGGCAACGGGTGCAAGCTGGAGCACAGGAAGTTCCATGTGAATGTAAGGAGAAACTTCTTCACTGTGAGGGTGACAGAGCCCTGGGACAGGCTGCCCGGAGAGGCTGTGGAGTCTCCTTCCCTCAAAACCCTCAAAAAGGTGTTCCTGTGTGATTTATTCTAGGTGATCCTGCTCTGGCAGGGAAGGTTGGACTAGATGATATTTCGAGGTCCCTTCTAACTCCTAACATTCTGTGATTCTGTGAAAAATACAACTACTTTTTTCAATTTCTGAATCTAAGGGATGAGTTAGAAACTTGGAGAGACAGGGGCTCCAGTTGGAAATACATTAAACTGTTGCATTTTCAGTGTACTTGTGTAACTTTATTATTAAAAGTAACTTTGCTAGAATGTTACCTAGCTTAGAATACTTACAACTTTTTTTTGTGCCAAGCGTTTTCATAAAAATTGCTTGAGGTGACATGAAGACATTTAAGAATTTAAAATAATAGCTAGTAAGCAGTCTGCTTTGAGGAAAAGGTGTTCATGAAATCTTTTTAATATTTCTTTAATAGCGTAGAGAAGCTAAAAGAGAGCCCATGTCCCTTTTTTTAAGGAGATTTATTAAACTTATGAATGGATTATGTGTTGTTGCCATCTAGTTACCATGACTAGATTTGGCATTATGTGCATCCTTATAAGAGAAAGCACTATGCCTTAACTTACGTTCTTTGGTCTTCACTTAACAATACCAGAGTACAAACAAACAAAGCCCACCACCTCTGTCTTACTACGAGCAGCAGTGCAGAAAATATTTTCCCCAAACTAAGGGTGATTAACATTTTTTAAGTATGATTTTTCTAAAATAATATTTAGAGGAAATGTCAGGAATTCTCTTTTACCTCGTTCAAGCCCAAGTTATCCTAGAATACTTTGAGAGGCACATCTGGAAGATCTATATACAATTTATGGAAAATAGAGGAAGGCCGCACTTTTCCTTGCCTGCGTGCTTCTGTACATTGGTAGTTGGATGGTAACAAAGGTAAATTAAAGTCCTCAGAGGGAATGCTTACTGGAGGCTGTGTGTATCTGTTGCCCCAAAGACAGCTAGTGTTCTGCTGCTTAAATGTTAATGCAAAATTTGGATAAATGTGTGTAGCTTATCAGCAATAGTGCTTTGTACTCAAAGGGATTTGTACTTTTTTTAAGGAAGTATAGAATTATTAGGAAACCTGAAGATTCATGCCTTTAATGTGTACGGTTTCAGGTAGAAAGTGATTAAGTAACTAAATATATTAATTTTTGCCTAGGAACACTTTTAATG
>VZTU01001742.1:0-11438 GCA_013400835.1 Zapornia atra
GGGTGTGTGTCTCTAATTGCCTATCGAGCAATATCAGGGACCTGATTAATGAACAAAAGGAATCAGAATTGCTCATTAAAGGGCATATATGTCACCTAGCAAGCATTACTGAGACATCATGGGAACATTTGCATGGCCAGCATGCTAGAACTAGTAGCTAGATCCAATTTTAGGTTTATTAAGTGGGCTGAAGGGCAGAAGTTTGGCAGGGTCAGAAATTACTGGTCTCCTATCTGGGAAAGAGAGTGTCTTGGATTCTTAGGTAGTCAACTATTCCAACACTTAGAGCTGTAATTGGTGTTCATTTCTGACCATAAAAAAGCAGACTAGAGAACAGAATACATTCCATCTTGCACAGGTACTAATAACTTAAGAGTCATGAAGGAATACTGCATTGTCACAAGCGCTTTTGTTCTGCATGACTGCCAATAGTAACCTAGCTATGTACGTTCATGTCTTAAGTCAGATGAGTTAATTCAACACAAAGGAACTTTGTTTTAGGCCTTACCTTGACAGATAATTAGGGTTTGGATCACAGCAGAAACTAGTGATGCATTGGCATCACAGAAATGACTTTCTTGTGACCTATGTGGTCATGTGGATGTGAGCACACAGTACAGATGTAATCACGATTCTCTATGTTGGTTTTGTGCAAATAGAAGTAGAAATAAAAATACTATTGATAAAGAATAATGTTCTTGAAACCATAAGCAAAGTAGAGGAAATGAATAATTTATAAAAATAATTTGACAAAACTATAGGAACATGTCTGGAAACTTAAAATCAACTCCAAAATCTTTAATCCTTCTGCTTGGATGAAAACGACAGTGACAGAACAAAATTGGTTAAGAGATAAAGTAGAAAAAACGATCAAATAAAGAATATCTATAACACTGATGTGTCTGTGTGTATACTTACATGTATGTATCTATATATAAATTAGAAATATTTGTCTCCTGGTATGGGTATTATAGACATATTTACAAGATAAGCCCTTTTTGATATTTTGACAGATATGAATCAGAAGCAAGGAATGGAGAAACACTGAGAAGGGAGGCAAAAGGAGAGGCAGCCTATTGCAGGAAAGTTTGAGTTAATTATAAGCTCATAAAGAGGAGTCTGAACAAAGAAAATTCTAAGAATTAACAGAAATTGTAGCATTGTCAATAATCACAGATAAAAAGCAGAACACAGAAGTACATTTATCTGCAGTAGAAAAATACAACAAATAGTATAATTATGGCATATACAATGATAAAATACTTTCTCTCCCGGAGTAATTTAGGATTTTGTCAAATAGCAGGGATTCAATAGAAGCAATTTACAAAACACAGAATTCTTGTATACAAGAATTTTTTGAAAGAGTGGCGTGAACATTGATCACAGAAAGTTTTGGCAAGCTTAGACAACTTGAGAAATTCCATTACCTTTGAAAAGAATAAATGGGGCAAACTGAGTAAGCCCACACCCTGTGTATGACCTCAGCCTCAGATAAACAGTTTTATGAATGGTACTAGACAAGTTTAAAAACATGAACAGGAGTTGTACTCATAAGGTAACACAGACCATGGTAAACTACACAGCTTTAAATGGCAGTACTGATGTCTCTGCCTGGAATAGACTATCCATTCAACTTCAAGATGGAGATTTGTAAATTAGAATTGGGTCAGAGAAGAACCATTAGATGGTTTAAAGCAGTTTAAAAAAAACCCCCAACAGCTCTCAAAAAAGATTCTGGGAATTTATTCAATGAGTAAGATAAGAGATGGCAAAGTCACAGTGTATGAGTATATGCTTGAGAAAGAGACTTTTCAGAAGTGAAAGCTCTTCTACAGAGTGGGCAGAATGCCTTATAGGTCCAGTAACTGATAACTGTTCTTTAAAGCCATGAGCTTGTTTCAAGCACAAGTGAAGTCCAACCACAGTGTTGTTGTTACCCTTATTTGTCAAGCTTTTAACAAGGTAGAGTCAGCATGGAGTCAGTTCTGCTTGCACCGTGTCTTCATGCCCACACTAAACAAACTGGCAGAATAAAATCTCAAATACTTAGCATGGACACAAGACTTTTGGCTGATCTTGCTATCCACAATGACAACAGGGAATCCAAAGTTAGTTTCTGTGTCTAATTAAGGTGAACTGCTGTAATATTACATGCACAGGGTCATAGAGAATCTGATTTTCTGTGATAAAAGCTAAACAAAGTTGAAGGCTGAGGCTAAAACCACCTGCTGTGTCAAGGAATGTGCATCTCAGCTGCCAAAGACTACCCAGCCAGTCGAGCACTACACAAAGGCACCAGGGAAAACAGGTGGTGTAAGTCCTGACTGCCTTTGTTTTGTCAACCTTGGACTCTTCCCCCTCACTTTAAATGAATCGTGCCACAAAAGCAAGTCTCATGTCACAGCAAGAGAAGATTTTATTATCTTTAACTACCTCCCTTCTGATGAGCTGTGTGGTAGAGGAAAAGAGGGGAGAAGACCATCTCCACCACCATCGAGACACAAGTTCTCCCATAGAGGACATAGTCCAGGAGCAGCAGGCAGATCTAAGACACATGCAGGCTTTGCCTTCTTTACTGTGCCAGGCAGCACCCCAGGGCTGTATGAGAGTGTTGTACTTTTGCGTAGCAGGGTTCTGGTGGAGAAGGGAGGGCTGCAGGGGTGGCTTCTGCAAGAAGCAGCCAGAAGCTCTCTGCAGGCCTGACAGAGCAAACACCAGCTGGCTCAAGGCTGGAGTTGCTGCTAACCAAGGCCAAGCCCATCAGCAACGGTCACAGTGCCTCTGGGAATCACATTTAGGAGAAAAAAAAACCACAAGCAGCCACTTTTTTCCACCAGAGAAGGGAGTGAGAAGATGTAAGAAATTGTGCAGGCACCAAGGTCAGGGAAGAGGAGGATGGGAGGAGGTGACCCAGGTGCCAGAGAGAAAGATGCTCCTGCAGCCTGTGGGGAAACCCATGGTGGAGCAAGTGTCCCCCTGCAGCCCATGGAAAAGGCCGAGACCCCACCTGGAGCCTGTGGAGAGGCCCCACACTGGAGCAGGTGGAGGCATACAGAAGATGCTGTGACCCATGGTAGAGCAAGCCTCTGCCAGCACTTGCAGCCCATGGAGAGAGAGAGATCCACACAAGAGCAGGTTTGCTGGGGGTAGGGGCAGGCTTGTGGCCCCATGGAGGACCAGGCTGGAACAGTCTGGGATTGAGATACTGAGAGACATTCTATGATTTGTGACTGCACCCCATAGAAGTGACCCTCGCTGGGGCAGCTGGGGAAGAGATGAACCTCCTTTTTTCAGACACAGTGTTGTTCCTTTATCCTGACCCTTGGTCGTTGGTGGCTGAGATCCTCTGCCCAGCTGTGTTTACGTAATGCATCCTGCCTATCAACAACGTCAGGTTGTTAACTCATAATTTGATTCACTGATTGTCCCCCCCCCTTCCCCACTTGTAGTACAGAAACAGGAAATTAAAAACGTTTTTTTTTGTTCTCTATTATTGTTCATGGCTTTTGATATGCCTTTACCCTTTTACCAATCTTTTCTTCCCCCAGTATTCCCCTGGCTATCCCACCTCCACTCACACGCTGTTAATAATTTTCTTCTTCTACTACCCTTTCTGAATTGGGGTCATCATCATCATACCCGCTGAATGCAAAGTATTTATTCATATAATACCCTGAGTGTTATTTTCAATTCCATTCTTCAGATCTCCCAGCAATCCATATGCCTTTTGAATCACCACTGTGAAGTAAGCAGAGGTTTTTCACAGATGGCCAAGTGTTTGCAATTAATTGAGAACCTAGCAAGCGTATGAATAATTCCACGTGTTTATTAAAAGCCGAATTACATTTGCTAATCCATTTTTCATTTACCATTATGTGCCCTTTCTTCTCTCTTTTCTTTTTGTTTTTTAAACCAACTGAAGATCTTTTCACCTCCATAGTCCGGAGGGAACCACCTCCAGACATTAGAATCCAAGTAATGCTATTACTTGCAATTGTCAACATCTCAAAGTCCAACCTGTTTTCAAATCATTAATAATCATAATAAACAGTGATGGTCTGAGACGCTGTCCTTCCTAGATGCTGTCCCTCCTAGATGCAGTGTTACAAAGCACGAGTCTATAAAGCTGTCTGCCAACTTTTAATGCAAAACATTTCTGTTAGAAAAACAGAACCTTTAAATAATCACACACTTTTAAACAATCAAGGAATATCAATAGCTCTCATTGCTCCCCATGGCCAGGACATCTTGCAATACAGCTGAAGAATGGGTAAAGAAAAAGGAAGTGCCTGAGCAGCAAATGGCAGATTACAGCAAAGAGCAGATGCTTTTGTTCAGAAGATGGGAAGATTATCTGGGAGTTCTTATTGGACTGTAGTTATGAGATATTGAAAAGCAGGATACACAGGAGCTGTTGCTGCTCCCACTCTTTAGCGTAGAATTTCAGTTGGCTGCAGTGTTTCATTTTACTAAATTAAAGGCGCTTTTTATGGAGCCAGACTTGTTTATTTTATTTCTTTTCTGATCCTTCTTTCCTAGAATCACAGGATAACTAAGGTTGGAATTGACTTCTGAAGATTGCATCATCTGACCCCTTGCTCAAAACAAGACTAACTTCACAGTTGGAGCTGGTTGCTAGTGGTCACATCCTTTCAAGTTTTGAACATCTACAAGGATGGAAATCCCACAGTATCTCTTGGCAAGATCTTCCCATGTTTCACTGCCCTCATTTTTATCCATACTCAGCTTCCTCATCATATAGTTTACCACTTCAGGTGGGAAGACACTTGGAAATTTTGTTCTCTTGCTCAGTTTTTACCTCTAAAGACAGGAAAGAATGTAAAGTATCCTGGCATTTGAGAGCAGCTCATGTAATAGCAAGTATTTTAGATTTCTCCAAACTATTCTCTGAAAAAACTTCCTCTGATACTAATCACCTGTTTCTCAGCTACCGTGAGAGAACCAGATCCAGACAGGTTCCAGCTGTGCCACCTGGAAACAACAAAGCAGAGTCCACTTGCCTCCCCACACCATGAACCCTTTGAAGTCAGGAGGGTGTGACAGAAAAGGCAGTACAGAAATACTCCCTGGATTTCAGAGGACTGCCTCTCCCACGCACTGCCTCTACTTCTGTAGGCTCTCCCATTCCCAGATAATTGCTGTCACAGGCCTGGTTATGGCCTTCTTAAGTGACAGTTTTTCAGCTGTCAAACATCATGGCGTCAAATCTAGCTGTTGACAGGCCTGCTCTAGACAGGGGTAAAATACATAATTTTAGAAAACATACCTAAGTTATATCCTCAAAAGTCACATCCTTTTACCTTTCAAGGAGCTGCCTCTTTTATAAGCATTGGTAGGAAAGGAAGAAATCCTTCTCTGAAGGAACATACTTTTTATTCCTAATTCAACCCCTTGGTATCCCAAGCATATGAATAAATAAATAAAAACACTCACCAAGTTTTGCCACATTGAAGCAGATGTGATTTGTGTGCAGGCCCCCTCTCATCCCCATCCCACCCACCCCCCTTTTTTTTTTTTTTAAGGCACACCTGTATCTAAAAAACTACAGGTTGCCTGCTTTGGCCTACCCAAAACCTACCCCTAGCCACGCTGTGTAAGCACTAAGCAGAAGAGGCCTGTGCAGCCAGCCTCAGGATGTGCTAGGCTCTTGGATGGGTAAGAGTTAAAAATGACAACAACTTGTGTTCAATGTTTAACCCTGGCTGATGCACTTGGGTAGCCCTAAGGGTCACTCAGTACCTTGGTGCTGTTCTTGGCTCAGGGCAACCTATAACCCACTTAAGACAACAGAAATGGATGGAAAGATTGGCTATGGATCTGAGGCCTCAACTTTGTGTAGGAAAACTGGTTTCCTTAGGGCAGATGAACTGAGTAGGGGAAAAGCACAGCATTATTGTCTTTTCTGTTTAGGTTTTTTCATTGTTTGTGCGTGGGATTTTGTGGGGTTTGGTTGGTTGGTTTTGGGATATTTTGGGGGTGGTGAAGGGGAGGGGTGGGGATTTTTTTAGCAGCCATTGCTTAATGATCAGAGACTGTTTTGTTTTGGCTTTCTCCTGCCCTAAGAGTAAGCTCATGCTCTAGACTCATGTGCAAGTCCAGAGGAGGGCCAGGAAGATGATCAGTGGGCTGGTGTACCAGAAAACAGGCTGAGAGAGTTGGGGGTGTTCAGCCTGGCAAAGAGAAGGTTTTGGGGAAACTACAGAGCAGCCTTCCAGTACTTGAAGAGGCCTGCAGGAAAGCTGGAGAAGGACTGTTTAGAAGGGTATGTTCTAACAGGACAGGGGACGATGGGTTTAAACTGAAGGAGGGAGATTTAGATTAGATGTAAGGAAGGAATTCTTCACTGTGAGGGTTGTGAGATGCTGGAACAAGTTTCTCAGAGCCGTAGTAGATGCTCTCTCCGTGGCACTGTTGAAGGCCAGATTGGATGGGGGTTTGGGCCACAGCAAGGAGGTTGGAACTTGAGGCTCTTTAAGGTCCCTTCCAACTCAAGCCATTCTACGATTCTATATTTGAACGACACAAATAGAGTATCTTTTGTCACAGGTAACTGCACCATTGCCACCAATACCATCTCACACTTGGGTGTGATCAAAGCACTGAAGGAAAGTGACAGACTGCAGTGGAACACAAATTACAACCATCAGAATGGAGGGTAAGGGCATGGCTATGGTTATTCTTGCTTTTATCACCTCTCAGCTGAACTAAGGACCTGCGATATAGCTGAGAATGAAGTCCACAGGCCTAGAAAACCCAAAGTAAAGTGATGTACTATTATTTGCTTTGTAGCAAAACTCTCTCTGAGCTACCTACAGGCTGTCTATAATATTTAGAAGAAAGCTAAAGACACTGGTAAAATCAAAATGCTCGAGAAGCTGTGTCCAAGCCATATTTAAAAAAACCCAAAACACAAAACCCACTCTGTACACCTGAGAGGAAGACAGCCCTCAACATCTCTGTACATTTGGTGCACAGGACCTCTGAGAGCAGGGTGGGCACTGCCCAGGGAAGCCCCAGTGGGAGCCTCACACTGCAAAGGAGCTCCTCACCTACAGCTGCCCGAGACCCACCTCCGACTTCTTCAGTCTCAGAGCAGCATATGTATTTAAAGAAAGACAAATGAAAGTGTCTTCAGAAAACAAATGTTCTTGTGCCTCACTCCTCCCCGTGGGGGGAAGGATTATGGTACAAACAAGGCATGACAGATGTTCATCATTATACGTAAGTGTTCGGGTGCTCTTGTATAGCATCAGAAAACCATATAGATCTAAAAATAAATAGCCCTCTCTAGTCCCTGCCTGCTCCCTCCATGTTATTGCCCCTCTGCTCCTTTGTCCCTCACCATCCCTGCATCCCCCATGGCACAGCAAAATCCCACTCCCTGCCCAGCACAAACACCATTACCCTGCTCTCCTTCCTTCATCAGCCCCCTGCTGCATCCAGAGGGGACATTTGTAAGCAAGTTGGTAGCGGTGACACGCAGTGGAGCTATCCTGCCCTAGCATTGCTTAGAGTGCCTTTGTTCAGTTGGCTCACAAGGAAACACCACTTCTGGGTTACCTACGAAATGTTTAGGACAGGCCTAGCCCACACAAACTTCAGTATTTCCACAGGCACACCCCTTCAGCCATCACTCGCTTGCATGAAGCACTTGGAGGTCTGTGTTTTGAAGCGTAACGCTCCGCACGGCTGCAGGGAGGATTTTTCAGGGGGAAGGAGGAGTTGTTTCCTATCCAACTGTTGCTCTGCACCTCATACGCCCCAAAGTAAAAGGACGCGGCTGCAGCCATCTCAGGAATGCTGCTGCTGCCATCTCCTGAGAAAAGCCGGGCTCAGCATGTGAAATGGGGTTACAGAAGCTGCTGCTGCTGCGGCCAGAGCGTCTGCTGAAACACATCCTAGGAAAATGGAGTCTTTTGGCTTGACTAGGCTAGTCTGTAAATGAGTTACATCCAAGATTACTGTTATCAAACTAAAAATAAAGGATATAAAAACATATGTCTAGCAGTTGCCTGGAAATCTCATTTGCAGACATAGCATTAGATCACAGTATATGAGGTGATTAATCTTCTCTGCTTTCCAAAGGCACATGGGAAATTCCTGCTCTACCGAGCCACAAAGACCTCCAAGTCCAGCTAACAGGGAAAGCTGAACGTTGGAGTTCAGAGACACAAATGCTGTTGGGACTCCAAGCTGAAATGCTCACCCGCATCACACGGAGCCCTAAGCACAGAGATTCTGAAGAAAACTGGCATAAACTACCTGAAATTTCAAGACTATCTCAAATTGTCTTAAGTCGCTACTGAAAATAGAATTCAGGCTGCTTAGTCGCTTTGGTAACGTCAACAGCTCTGTGAAACCCCCTTTTCTAAAATCCACAAGTTCAGTAATTTCTCTCCTTTTCTCTCTTTTTCCCCCCCCATATGTGAACATACGTTTCCATATGTTCTCACAGACAACAAAATGTTCTGTATTTTCTGGGAGCAGTTACATGTGTCTAAAAGGCTTTCCCAACCTCTCCTTTTTCAGTTAGTGAAAGCAGTATCTTACACAGTAACAGTTAAAAAAACCCCCAGTGTTCTGAAGGTACGTATTATATACATCCCCCTTCCCAAACAAAGGATGGTAGCTACTAATAACACCAATCGATTCTAGGGCTTTCTTCATTAGCAGCACCTTGAGATATACAGCCACGCTATACTGTCATCTGCACCCCACCTCCACTAATGCGATTCCTTTCCCATTCATTCCCTAACAATAGTGTTTGTCCTGACCTTTGTAAAGTACTTCAAGATGATGCTTCAGAAGTACTAAATAATATTACCTGATTATTATAACTCCAGTGACAGCTATGGAAAAATGTTTGCTGTTTTTGCCCAGAGCTAATGACTACTTAACAGATCACTATAGTAACACCACTATTTCTAATTTTCTTCCAAATTGCCAATGAGACTTTGGTTCACTTTCAAGATGAAGCGTTTCTGCTTGTTCTTTCTGAAACTGAATTGAAATTCAAAAATATTTTTATTATCTTTTTTTTTCCCACAGTGAAAATTCACTTCTTTGGTGACAGGAATGGCAGCACAGAGATCCTTCTTTTTCCATAACAGAACCAAACTCTTATGGAAAAGACTCCGTCTGAGAGCCAGAGTTTTCGAGCCTCTGCTCCCACTTCCCTATATCCTAGCTGACTACATGGCTCCCACCTTACATCCCACAGTCTTCCTCTAGGCTATGAAATACAAGCTACTTAGCTTTGACAGGGTACTAGAAAGCAGTGAAAGGTTGGTTTTGAACGCAGTATTTCTTAGTCGGCAGGGAACGGTGTACAAAAAGGGATGGGAGCACCAAGGAGCCACCATCTTGCAAGTCACTTAGTTTTTCTCAGTGCAAATGTAACTCCATAGGTAAGACACGGGTCTTCTTCCCAAAAGTAGTTGGAGCACAGGAAGTTCCACACCAACACTTTTTCACAGTGAGGGTGACAGAGCCCTGGCACAGGCTGCCCAGGGGGGGGGTGGAGTCCCCTTCTCTGGAGATATTCAAGACCCATCTGGATGCCTTCCTGTGCAATATGAGCTGGGGAGCTGCTTTGGCAGGGGGGTTGGACCCGATGATCTCTCGAGGTCCCTTTCAACCCCTATGATTCTATTCTAAAACCTGCCGTCCTCTCCTGCTGCTGCAAGGGGTCTTACCGTGGTGCTGGCAGAACAGCCAGCACTCCAGTGGTAGCCAGGAAGGGACATGGCTGGCCCTGTGGCTGTCCATGCACACTGCTCAGCTGTGATAGCATATGCTTGGCTGTCAGAGCCAAAGGGACAGGATGCTGCCCTTGCACACTCTGAGCAGCAAGCGGCCTGCTGGGGAGCCAGGAGATGGACAAGCAAAATGTGCCAGGGGAGCCAAACTGAGCATTGACAGGAACAGCAGCAAGAAGAGGCACGTGTACAAGAAAGGCAAAAGAGGGAGAAGGACCTGTCAGGGTACTAGGAGCTACTTTCTTATCCTAAAAATGATCCAAGAGGGGAAACAAAAAAAGGTCTAAACCCCAAGTGCTTGGGATTCTCTGAGCACTTGCATTCCCTGCTTTGGGAATGGCAGTTCCCAGAGCAAGCCATAATGTCTGCCTCAGCAAAGCAAACCTGACCTCACTCTGCAGCTCACAATGCCACTGCAGCCTAAACAAACTGTTAAGGAACCTGCACTAACACCAAAAAGCTGGTTTCATATAGAACTGACCTTTACAGGAAATTCCTCTGTGTGTTTGGAACCGTTTCTGTAAAAGCTTATCTAAAAAATTCCACTAGAAAAAAAATGTTCTGTGCTTTCATTCCAGAGAATGTAAGTGGTTTTGCTCATATTGTCTGGAACAGATCAGAGCAGCCATCTGCTTTGCCTCCTGCCCCTTCCTCACATCTAAACCAACAAGGTTTTGACTGTCTTCAGCTTTTAGGGGGTGTTCCTCCATGGAAGCTGAGGGTAGCATGGGTATTTCCCTGGCATCAGAGGGATGCCAGGAAACGCTACCCACCCCGGCTACAGTAGGAGCATTCAGGGCTGCCAGGGGAGCTGGGAGCTGACATCCTGCAACAAGCCCATTTGCAGCAAGAAGTTTCACATTGTGGGTCCTGAACAAAGCTTCACCAGAGCTCCGGACCTTTGTAACAGTGGTTCTGAAGCAGCTGCCTGGTGAGCTGTCAGGAAACAAGGGAAAAAACTGTCCTCTGCTTGCAATACATCCAAAGTTTATTTGCTTGGCTTCATAGGACAGCCTTGTTAGTTGGAAGGTTCTCAACCAGCTGCAGCTTGATACTCAGAAGGTCTACTAACAAATCTGAGAGAAGAGAATCAGCAAGGGGATCCTTTGTGGGCACAACTAGGCAGGTAAACCAGAAGCCCTTTTTTCTCTTTACCCTGCCCCCCACAGAGGAAGGGCAAAAACAGGCCCTGGCATTCACAAGCAAGCACGGAGATTCCTGTGGACACAGGTGTCATTTCCACTCATCCTACCATATCCCCAATCAGTGAGCAGAGAGCTGCAGCATAACACAGCCTTTAAAGCACAGGTATTTGTTCTAAGGTTCATACTGAGTTTCAGCCCTGTTACACTGTATTTTGATTACTGCCTAGTTTAGGAAACCCACAAACACCTTGGCAGCTGATAAGATAATTTAACAGTTAGCTATACAAGTTACCTGATTCCAATATATGGCAAGCAATGGAAACAGCTCTAAAATCACTCACACTTTTTCCAACGTGAAAGATCCCTTCCAGCACAGCCTGCAACACACACCAAAGCTTGCCCAGCTCCTCCTAGGTGGAGTTACCTTTCTGCTGTCCTGCTGCTACAAACAGGCACTTTGGCTTTATTGCTACCAGCTGCTGCACTCCAGAAAAGGAGGATTCTTCTCCCCTTT